>CAUYPK010088499.1:0-40243 GCA_963574355.1 Loris lydekkerianus
CTTCCATTCCTGGGATACTTTGCTAAGGAGAATATGTTCCAGCTCCATCCATGTAAACATGAAAGAGGTAAAATCTCCATCTTTCTTTAAGGCTGCATAGTATTCCATGGTATACATGTACCACAATTTGCTAGTCCATTCCTAGTGTGTATATTCTTTCACAGTAATATATTAATCAAACTTAATGACTTAGTAGGTGGTATATTTATTTTCTACACTAAACAATAATTCAAAGAATGAGTGACTTAGAAATTAGTATTAAAAGTTTTGCTGAAGCAAGTAGCATAGACATAAGCATATAAACAATATACAAATAGAAAAAGGGATAATCAAATATCTAATTATTAGGAGCTTTCCAGTATTACGAAAATGCAATATTCAGAGTGAAAGCACATCAAGAGCCAAGCTGTATTAAAAAGAAAGCCTGATTTTAGAAACATCTAAATTAAAAACAAAACAGTACAAGGGAAAAGAAAACAAACAAAACAAATTTAATATTCATCCTAGGCATAATGAGGGCCTTAGCTAACACCAAATCCTTGCAGCCCTACTCATTAAAAAAACTACCTCTATAAAAATATAACAATTTTAAAAATAAATCTGAGCTAAAAAACAAGCCAAAAAACCCCAAAACAAAACAACAACAACAAAAAACCATACAGGTATAATATCCCTACCTTCCAAAAGCAAAATGCAAGGACTGATACTATAACAATTGAGGGGAATTTTCAGGTTAATTAATGGCTAAGAACTCACAATTTGGTACTTTATAAAGCATTCATAAATAGGAGTTGAGGACCAATATGACAAGACAAAGGGAGAAGGACTAGAAACAAAAATGTCAAAACTGCACTTTCAGCAAAAATGTGAGTCTACTGAAATACCCCTCAGCCCCCATAGATACCAGAAAATACTTATTGATACCAGAATTTCAGGTTCTTTGTCTGGGGGTTAGGAAGAATGAATCCACGGACCACAGGATCAATGGTAAGTCAGGATTTATTCAGAAGAACAAAAATTAACAACTACAAAACCAAACCTCCCGGCAAAGAGAACCCAGGAGAGGAACAAACTCTCCCTCTCCTTGGAGGTCTGTCCTTGGACTCTCTGCTCAAGGCTTTATATAGTGGAGGGGGGGGGGGGGTTGTTGTTATGCTAGGGTGTGAGTCTTATCAGTTACTGTCCAATGAATTCTCAGGCCTTGGAAACTGACAGGAAATCCACCAGTCAGAAGTGCAAGTGGAGGAGACAGCAAGGCTCCAGCATGCAGCATCTCCCCCACAGGTGTCGGCCCTTCCAGCAAGCTGGCTCCTCCATCCCCAGGAGCATCAACACCTCCAGGGCTAAGGCAGCAGGTTGTGATTCTGCCTTGTCCTGCATCCTTATCTTGTAAGGTACCAGCTTAAAAGTCTCACCTGAGACACTGATATTAGTGCTCAGACTTAAAATCAAAATATATACTATCCATGCAATGTGAAAACATTCAATTCATTTTGATAAATTGAACAAAACAAACAAAGGAATTCTTGAGAGGCAATCTTAGAACCATATTACTCAAGATTCCCACAAACTGTCTCTTCTCCTAAATAGATAGATAGGCTGTTGATAAAACAAACACAACACTGCAGAAACAATCTCCACAATGAGGACTGGCCAAATGCAACACATTTTAGCATTAAAATATAAATTCTAATTTGTTTATATTTATGGCAATCTAAACAAAAGGTAATATTTAAATAATCTAAAAGCAGTCTAAAAGATGACATAAAATAAATAAATACACAGCCATTAAAAAACAAATTGAAACCTTGATGAAACTGGAATATGTGGCAAAAAGGAAACACAGCAAAAAGTTTTTCCAAAGAACTATGTAGGATCTGACATCAGCAAAATGGCTGACCAGTAGCCCCTAGAGCTTGTCTCCCTCACAAAGACAGCCCAAAGGACGAACAAACTAAAGGGGGTCTGGAGCACATCAAACAAGTAACAAACTCTGGCAAGTGTAGAAACTCAGAATGACCATAGAGAAGAAAAGAAAGCCTATGCCCTCCACCACCCCATCTCCCAGCCAGGATCAGATGAGAACCAGGAGGAACTTCTATTTGAAGTAAAAGATAAGCAAGAGGATCCCAGTAGCCCCCATCAACACCTTGGACACCTACAGTCCTCTCCACTGGAGACCCCTTGTAGTCTTCAGGGGCACTAAGATCTCCCGGCGGAGTTGTCTGGAGTCTACACAGCTATGCTCCCCCCAGGGAAGGAGCCAGCCCTGGGCCTTGCCCCTTGTGGCGCACGCAGCTGCTGCATATGCTCTGTTGAACTGGAACTGTAATTGGAGTGTGTCTTTCTCTGGGGTAGAGTGACCATAGCGATAGAGTCAGAAGGCTTTAAGCAGGCACAGGGAAACGCTAGAAGGTGTCAGTGTTTGTGTGTGTTGGGGGTCGGTTGGAAAGTCTGGAGGATCCCCAGGGAAGGTTTCGTAGACCCCTCAGACTGCCCGTGCCACCTGTGCAGCTGTCGTCACTGGCTGGTGCTGGGAAGGGCGCCCCCTGGGGGATTGATCACAGAAAGCATGCTGGGGGCAATAGAGGGCCAATCACCGCAGGCCAGTCTGTTAAGGTTTAGACAACCAATCATTATAAGCCAGCTGGGTTTAAAGGACTAGGTTTAAACCAATCATTGTGTATCAGGAAGGTTTTTGCGGTCAGACAAAGCTTAAAAGTCCCTGAACAATTGAGCTTCTCTGGGCACACCGTTTGTGACCCTTCAATGGTATTAGAAGCATTTCTCACTTCTATAAAGTATCATTTTCGCTTACCTGTGGTCCATGAATTCATTCCTCGATTCCTGGGACCAAGAATCTGATAAATAGAGGAGAAATTCGGCATCAGTAGTATTCTTTGATCACTTAGGAAGAGCCACTCCTAAATCCCTCCAGCCCAGAGGGCTGATATCCTCAAGCAAGGAAGTTAGCAGCTATGACATTGCTCCTCCCAGAACCGCCCAGTGGTGGAGACACTCCACTCACCTGTCTCAGTGGCTGTGTACCCTGCCTTACTGGGTAAAAGCTATGCATTTTCCTCCTGGAAAAAAGGGAGCTTTGGTGGGTCTCTCCATCCACCTCTTTCAGAGGCCGGTGCACCTTGCCCGTGGAGGCCTGAAATAAAGCTGCACACTGCCTCCTGAGGAAACAGCGCCGCGGCAGAGCCACTCTCAAGCCACTTTTAGACGCTGCTGTACCTTGCCCCGTGAACTTCTGCTGAAGCTGCATACTGCTTCTGGAGAAATGATGCATTGGTGGAACCACTCCGTATACCCCTTCTAGTACTGTGTCACCCTGCCACCGTTTCAGAGCTAAAGCAATGCCAAGCATGCCAGGAAAACTATGCCTTGGTTGCCCAGAGCAGTAACGTACCCTCTGCCTTAATAGAAGAAGCACTGCCATCCTGGGAAATGGTGCCTAGGCTACCCCCAGCAGTCACACGTACTGGCGGAAGTGGTGTCCTACATCCCATTGTTGCTGGAATTTCTTTCTCAAGTAGGTCCTTGGTCGCAGGGATTGGAAGAATGAACCCAAGGACCACAGAGTGATACCAGAATTTCTTCTTCAGTAAGTCCTTGGTCTCGGGGATTCGAACAATGAATCCACAGACCACAGATCAGTGGTAAGATAGGATTTATTTTACAGAAAAGAGTACAGAGAAAGCACCAGAACTTCTGGCAGAGGGAAAGACTTAGGTCAGAAAATCTCCTCTCTGTGCCTGGATCCTTTGTCTAGAGGTGTATATAGTCACATGGGTCCTTTGTAGTTATATTGGGCGAGGACTTGGTAACAGGTGAAGGGATACAGTCCTTTCGGCTGGAGCAAGATGAATGAACGCATTAGTGAATGGATACGGTCCATTCGTGAAAATTGACCAGGCCAAGGAAATGAGGAGGTCCACTAATGGGGGAAACCTGTATCACTGGAACTGTGAAATGCTCACAGGGGAGAAGTGCAGCCAGAGAAGGTCTCTTTAGGTCCAAGGGGGGTTCTGGGCTTGACCCACAGGCTTCTACTGCTCTTGGTTCTCCAGCTCTGCCTTCACTCCTACGCGCTCCAGCACCGCAGGGGCAGAGATGCAGAAGCGTGGCAGGTCCTCCCAGTGACTGGCGCTGACCACGATGGGGTGCACCCACCCTGTATCTAAATAGGGTTTGTTAAACAGAAAAGAATACAGAAAAAGTACCCAAGCTTCTGGTAAAGGGAAAGACTCAAGCGGGAAAAATCTCCGCCTGAGTCTTTTGTCTACAGGTATATATTGTGGCATGCGTCCTTTGTAGGTACATTTGGCCAGGACTGCGTAATAAATGAATGGATACAGTCCTTTCCTCCTGTCAGGGCAAGGTGAATGAGTGCAATAATGGACTGATAACATTTCCTTCAGCTACGGGCAAGGCGAATGAGAAATTCCCTTCATGAAATTGCCCAGGCCTAGGAAACATACATGAAATTGCCTACGCCTAGGAAATGGGGGTTCCCTGTATCAGGAGTACTGAGACATTTTCACGTGGGAATCAGCCCCCAGCCCTCAGGTGGGGTTTCAGCCTACAAGAAGTTATCACACTCACGGAAGCCGGCTTCCCCTTTGTACATCAGTTGGCCTTCCAGCAGGCCAGCCAGGGCAAGGAGGCAGCCCAGGGCGAGCCAGCCCCTGGTGCCTATGATGGCCTCTTCAAGAGCTGGGGGCAAGGCTCCTGGCAGCTGGTGCAGGCTTGGCGGGCAAGGCCGGGAGGGAGCGACACCACTAACTGCAGCTGGGTGGGGAAGTGGGAACCGTGTATCAAAATAGTACTTGGACTAACCACAGCAGTCATACCATCCCTTGGGCCTCAGCTAAGTATCACATTGTCCTTTGGGGAACTGGTGTCTTGGACAAGCTGAACAGTTTTGCAAAACCAGGTTGAGGTGATGGCAGTACTCCACATGCCAGGGAAACCCAGCAGGGGCTGAGACATCCAACCCAAGGGCCAAACAATTTTAGTATTTGCTTGTTGGAGCTAAACTAGCCACCTAGTATCTGAGCTGCTGTGACCTTCCTTTCTCTGGAGAGTGGGGTCATCACTATATTGCAACCTGACTCCCAAGGACTAAACAACTGGTGCATAGGACGAATACCATAATATTCCAATAGATACAGAAGAAATATTTGATAAAATTCGGCATCCTTATATGACAAAAACTCCCAACAAATTAGGTATAGAAGGAATGTGTCTTACCACAATGAAGTCCATATATGAAAATCCACAGAGAACATTGTCTAGAAGCTTTTAATAACTAGATAATGCTTTACAAGGTAATCCATGTTGCTACAAATAACAGGATTTCATTCTTTTTTATGCCTGAGTAGTGTGTAAGATATATTAAGTGAACTAAGACAGCCACAGAAAAGTACTGCAGCTTCTTACATATGGAAGGTAAGAAATTTGATCTCATAGAATAAGATTGTAGAAGAGTGGTTACTAGATTCTGTGAAGGGTAGTGGGAAGGAGAATAGTCTGAGTTTGGTTAATGAATACAAAATTACAGCTAGGAAGAAAAAATAAGTTATTGTGTACTGTATATAGCACTATATGGTAACTATAAATAACAATTCATTGTACATTTTCAAATAGTTTTAGGGGCATATTTTGAATGTTTTTAACATAAATAAATAATAAATGTTTTAAGTGATGGATATATACTGTTTGATCATTACACATTGTATCAAAATATCACATTGTGTCCCATATCAAAATATCACGTCCTTCCTCGCATATGTACCATTATTAAGTGTCAATTAAAAATAATAAAGGCCATAAAAATGTGTTTCTTATTGTTTATTTTACAAAATAAACAATATAAAATAATATTATTTTTACAAAAATAAAATCAAATCAATAGATAGTCTTAAACTACAGATGTGATCCAACAGTTAATGAGGAGGAAGACAGGACTAAGAAATGCCAGAATGAAAGATAGAGAGACAAAAAAAAAAGCATGTGAAAGAGAAGAAAAAATTTGTGAAGGAAAGGATGAAAAGAGCAGAGGCACATTGAAAACAATTCTTGGGAAAGAGAATAGAAAAAATCATCCAAAGCAATTCTAAGTAAATAATTTTGAGAACTTTTCTAGAATTAAAGGAACGAACACACATATCCTTAGATTAAAATGCTGATCTGGATAAAACAACCAAACCATCAAAAATATACATAGTTTGGCACATTGTACTGAAACTGCAGAAAGCTAATCTGACAGAATAATGATCTTAAAAACAATGAGGGACAAAAGACAGATTAACCAAAGATCAACACAAGTGGAATCAAAACAAGATTCTAATCAGCAGCAAAAGCTTAGAACATAAGAAAGGGGTAAATTTTGGAGAAAAAAATGTTAAAGGAATATTTTTACCTTTGGTTAAATATTATTCTGGAATGAAGTTTAAGCAAAAATATTTTCAGAATGAAAACTGAGAGATGGTAGTCAATTCCTCTAAATATAAATGAGTTAATACCTATTTCCAGACCTTCAAATTATTAGTGTCACTTTGCATATGCTGGTCTTGTCCTCCAGTTTGCTGACGTCTTGATAAACTACCACACAAGTTTGACCAGAACCAGACCTTGCCACTGCCCAATTGCCTGCTGGGTAAATGCAAACTCACAGCTGCAAGAATTTCTGTTATTTGACAACACAATTTTTCAATCTCTTTTCCCAATTCTGCCAGAACATCCCCCATACTGCTTAATAGTCTATTGAACTACAATTCAGGGAAGTCTCTCTTTTGCCTTATTATTTTTACACTTGTTTCCTAGTCTTAGAAAGCTTTGCCTTCTCTCTTTAGGTGGAGAATTCTTTATGACACCAGATTCAATTCAAGCATTTATTCCTATATGAGGCTTGTGTTTTTTTCACAGTCCTTCCACACCCACATAATTTATTTAGATTAAATGACTTTTTCAAATGTTCAGAGACCTCTGATCTTTTAATTGAACTTTGGGTCAAACCATAGACATAGAATAAAATTAGCAAATAGCTGTATGTATCCATGTGTGAGTGAGAAAGCAGATGGCCTTTTGAAATGGCCCCAGTGACACATCCCTCTTAGTTTGTACCAAAGCTCTGTCCACCACTGGGATTCAGACAAGAAGCATGCGTCATACTGATTATCTTGACGAGCTAAGGAGCCTCCTGAAAGTACATTCATCTTAAGAAAAGAGAGTATAGCCTATGGGTTTTTCAATAAAATCACTTAAGATTAGAAAAGCAAGAGGAGTATGATACCTTACTTCTACAGTGTTTTGGGGAAAGGAGTGCAAGGGTGATGTTCACTAAAATTTCCATGAGAAATTTTGAGGAAAGTAAAATGTTGCCTTTCTACATATGGGTCTGAACAAACACAGAAGAGGGAAAGAGGCAGTCATTCTGTATAAGCCTAAAGCAAAAAAGTGTTTTTGTTATTATAAAAATCCCAGCACAGTATTGTTCTGGCTAGAATAGTAAATGAATATGTTATACCAATGTGACAACTGTGATGCATATAGAAAATGACATAACCCAATGTTGTCAAATGGCTCTGTGGAAAACTATGCAAAATAAAAATAGGACACATGCAGTGATTTTTAGGAGCATTAGAAGATAACATCTCTGATTGATACTGGTGGTACTTGCATTGATGTCACAGTGGCTTCACAGGACTCAGATAAAATAATTGCTGTAGCCACTGTTTCTGGAAAGTCCACAGCAAGGCAAAAGAAAATGGCTCTTGCTACATTGCATCTGAGAAGATTTATTTACTAGCATCATAAGGTTATATCTAAAAGGCACCAGAAATAACGGTAGGGTGATTGGATGTCTGTCAATACCAGGTGAAGATCGAGGAAAAAGCTAAAAATGTGTGGTTAAATTGAATGCTACATTACTTCTTTTGGCTTTCCGTTCCCAAGAAGTTGTGTGGTTTAACCAACTGTGCCTTAAACATTTGAGTATAATTTGGAGAAATCAGATTAAACATGTATATTTTTTCTTAATTAGTATAGGAATAAATAACATTATAAAATCTGTAGATTTCACTCAAGATGTTTATTTTCCACTATGGCATATTATAAACTCCTTTCTACAAAATAATTATTAATAAATTATTATATTCTAATATATTATGGCATCATTTCTCTTCCTAGTTATTTGGTTTTGGACATTAGATTTGTTTAATTTTTTTTTTTTTTTTTTGCAGTTTTTGACTGGGGCTGGGTTTGAACCTGCCACCTCCAGCATATGGGGCCAGTGTCTTTCTCCTTTGAGCCACAGGTACCACCTGATTTGTTTAATTTTTATTGTTACTAAATCTGCTATTTAAACAGCCTCCAAAAAAGTGCTATCACATATTTGTGATGATTTAATAATAAATTCTAGAGGAATTGATGAATAATAATTTTAGAATAATTAAATAAAATCTGAGAAGAAAATGGGAACAGAAATTGGAATTTAGTATACAAATCTGATCATGATAATAAATTATTTCGAGGTGAATAAATAAAGAGAGCAAGTTTTCAAAAATTATACACTTGGTTATGACTTTGCATAGATGTCAGGACATAATATGCAAAGGTAAAAAATTAAAAATATCTATTCAACTTAGAAAATATATTCTAGGGAGAAAAGCTAAAATAATAGAAAAAGTCTTCCTCTAAGAACGAGAACCAGGAATGGAAAGGGTTGGAACTGAAGGGGACTCTTTCTTTCACAGTTCTTTCAAACACTTGATGTTTTCACTATACTTTTTAAAAATGTGTTAAAAATGAATATTAAATAAAAAGTAAAAGAATACATTTTAGAGATTCTTGCTGTCTTACAGCACCTGGGAAATATTTAATAAATTTAAAGGGTGTTTATTCTAGACATACCTGAGAGGAATGGAACTAAGGTCAATATATTATATTAGTGGATTATTATCTGTTGTAGTCTAGAGAAAGACTGCAAAACTATATGCAACATGTAATGCTTGGTTTTGCTTTAAATTTAATGACATATTAAAACTTCAGTTTGTAAATGCAATTATGAGAAGTATTATTTTAATATATTCCAAACAATATTTTATTGGTTTAGTCATTACATACTATCCAATAATATAATACTGAAAATTACTATGCAAGAAAATATTATCAGAGGATGCACTAGATGACAAAATATAACAATATTGGTATTATTTCTATTGGCTTCAGATAATGTAAAAATTTATAAATATGTTTTGTTTTTAAAATACACCAAAATATAATGTGTGGGTGTATCAGAAACTGTGACTACAAAGATCTTAAAATATTAAAATCTATACCCTGGTTTCTCTTCATATTGAATAAATCTTTCACCTTTTATAATATTAAAAATACTCTTGCATTCTAAACCCTACCTTAAAATATTCAAGTATGCAAGATTTTATATTTCCTATTGCTCCTTGTCTCCAAGTCCCTACTTCTATATTTCAAAGAAACCAATAACATTTTCTTATAGAACATTAGAATATTATTCACATAAGTAAACAAAGACATATGTTTAAAATATGTATTTTCCATACTTAACTTTTAAGCTTTTTATATGTGCTTTATCTGATTAGATCAATCTCTATCTTAAGTAAGAAAACAACCACAGCAGTCTTCAAAAGTGCAAAAACTTTAGGGAAATTCTTGATTATATTTTGACTATTGGAGTTGAATTTTCATTAAAGGATACAACATTGGACGTCCAGGATTTATTCAACCATATAAAAAATTTCAGTTAAGTTTCATTCTACATATATAGCTAGATATTACCCTAAGGAATTACCCAAAGGAAAATAAAAAAATAGCTTTTCAGTAGTGGGTGATGGAAAAACATCCTTTCTAGGAGAATTGTATTATTCATTGTGAAATATTTTTCACTGTCATCACGATATCCTCAGGGAAGCTTTTTAAGAATATATTTTTTATATATAGTTATTCTTGAGTGAAAACAAACAAAAAATTGTGCATTTAATATATCTCCTACACTCACTTTACTAGTAGACTTTTGTAAGGAGAAAGAGAACTTCATAATGATTTATAATTTATTGTTAATTAATAGGGAACAAGAACTCTCTTGTTCCCAATCCAGTGACATTATTTCATTTTTATTCTATTTTACCACTATCTAGTATATAATCCTTCTGGCCACATATTTTATTGAAAATTATCTTCTTTCCTTATTTCCAGAGACTACTCCCTTCTAATTTCTTCTGTCTCTTTGACAATGATTTTTAGGCGCAAAGTTAAAAATTTAAATTTTTACATATAACATTTCTATCTATAAAAACATTGTTTCAGAAGATATTTCTTAAACAATTCTAATCCATCAAATACTATCTCTGTTAATATAACAAATTGAGTAAAATAGTAACATAAATATACAAGACTGATTTAAATCAACTTAAACTAGATTTTTCTACTTCAGGGCTTTTCAGAGACTTAGATGTTGAAACATCAAAAGACTTGTTTCTAAGTGAAATAATCATCTTAGAGAAGTTCAGTACCTCTCAAATTGTGAGTTAATATGTTAATTTTTAAGTTATCTTTTAATTTTCATAAATTCTGGCAGAAAATTACGAAAGTGTACAAATATCCCAAATAAGTAGAATATTTTAAAATACTACATTGCTCTACTAATCAAAATTAGTAAACTGATGGTATTAGATTCCACATTTTGCCTATTGTTTAAAAAATAAAATAAAATACATAATACATTGTATAAATATAATCCATATTTATACAAGACACAAATGTTCCCATATATTCATACTTTCTTGCTACAGAGAGTTTAAATTTCTATCTCTCTTTGGGTGAGAAATTTTCAAGCAATATAAAGCCTTAAACTTTTGTTATGATTTAAAAATCAGATTTTTACTCATGAGTTTCCCCCATACTTTTTTCTAAGATTTTTATCGTTTTGTGTCTTAGATTTAAATCTCTTATCTATTTTGAGTCAATTTTTGTAAGGGTTGAAAAGTGTGAGTCGACTTTCAGTCTTTACATGTGGTTATCCAGAAAGATTTTATGAGAAAGACTTCAGCAGCCATTGCAACAACAAAAAAGAAATTAACAAATGGGACTTAATTAACCTGAAAACCTGCACAGCTAAGGACACAACAAGTAAAGCAAAAAGACAAACTTCAGGACGGGGGAAAAAAAATATCTGCAGGGCATCAATCTGACAAAGGGCTGATAAATAGAATCTAGAGAACTCAAATTAATCAACAGAAAAAAGAGTAAACAATCCCATCTACCTCTGGGCAAGAAATATGAACAGAACCTTCTCTGATGAAGACTGACGAATGGTCAACAAACATTTGAAAATGTTTGATCCTCATCTCTGATTATTAGAGGAATGCAAATCAAAACCACCCTGAGATATCACTGAATCCCAATGAGAACAGCTCACATCACAAAGTCTCAAAGCTGCAGATGCTGGTGTGGATGTGGAGAGAAGGGAACACTTTTACACTGCTGGTGGGACTGAAAACTAATACAACCTTTTTGGAAGGAAATATGAAGAATCCTCAAAGAACTCAAATTAGACCTCCTATTTGATCCTGTGATCTCATTAGTGACCGTCTACTCAGAAGAAAAAAAAATTCTTTTATCACAAGGATATTGCACTAGACTGTTTATTGCAGATCAATTTACAATCCCCCAAACGTGTTTAACAATCTAAATGCTCACCAAGCTAGGAATGTATTAACAAGCTGTAGTATATATTAATATATATACCATGGAATAGTATTTAGCCATTAAAAAGATGGAAACTTTACATCTTTTATTAACCTGGATAGAAGTGAAATACATTCTTCTCAGTAAATCACAATAATGGAGAAGTAAGAATCCAATGTACTCAATTCTAATATGAAGGCAGTAGATGAGCTAATACAAGGGGTGGAGCAGGGGGATGAGGGAATGGGGAGAAGGGAGGAAGGGAAGAGGATGGGGGGGTTACAGTGTACGGCACACATCTTGGGGGTGGGATGCAATTGCAAGAGGGACTTTACCTAACAACCACAATCAGTGTAACCTAATTCTTTGTACCCTTAATGAATCTCGAACAAAAAAAATATGTATGAAAAAATTAATTTTTCTCAATTTATGATTATGAAGCTATCATAGTTATATAATAAAATGTAATTTTGTGGTTCTTTGCCAAGAATTCTTAATAATAATACAGAGTAAACACATCAAATATCCAAGAAGTAACTGGTGAAATAATAAAAAAAACATGGCATAATATTACAGTGGAATGCAATGTAATTAGTAGCAATTTGTTTTGTAGAAGAAATACTTATGATATACTATAACAAGAAAGATGGATTTAGAAAACAAAAGGTGCAGTATTGTCTTGATTTGACAATATCTATATGCACACGAATGTGCAGAGGACTAGACACCTGCATGCAAGGAATCATTAGCAGAGATCTTCTGTAGGTGGAAGATTAATGGTGATTTGCATTTTCTTCTTTGTACATATCTGTGTGTCTCAAATAATCTCTTATAAAGATAAATTATTTATCAATCACTAAAATGTATCCACATATATTAAACACTATCTGCCATGCTTTGCTCCTCACATATTATGAAGCAAAGTTTAAGAAACGTATGAACACCTCCTACACACCAGGTACTACTAAGCACTGACTGTAAAACAATAAATAAGACATAGTTTTCTTATGTGTACTATAACTATTTCATAGTTATAGATGCAGAGAGCAAACTAATGTGAATGCTGTTGGAATACTAACGAGCAGGCCGTAGTCTAACCCACGAACTTAGGAAATAATTTCTGATGACCCCATATCTGACTTGAAGTTTAAAGGTGCAACTATAGTTCATGGGAATTCAGCATAGATGATGCCTTCGAGGCTAAAATAAAAGCATAAGGATGGTCAAGAAGCCAGATCATATGTAAGATATGGGATGTTTCTCATTAAATATTAAAAACAGTGAGTCAGTGACCAATGAGAAATAACACTGTGGAGCTACCTAAAATCAGGTAAATAGTGATTCACTTAAGTTGTACAAGACATTTTAACTGTATTCTATTGTGAAAAACAACATTTTAGAGACAGAAATTCCTGTTTTTGTGGTTTTTAAGCATTTGCTCCCTCTACTTTTCCAATTTTTCTTTTAAAAAGAATGACTAAAACTTCAATCTATAATTTATACTTCTCTCCTGAGGTTTAGAGCCATATTTCTAACTATTTAGCTAAACTATTTATCCAATTATGCCTCAAACATATGAACTTATGAAAAAAATACCACTGATTCTTTACCTTCCCATGTTCTCTTCACTGATCTCCACCTGGATTAATAATATTTCCAGTTGCCTCATTCTCAAACAAAAATCCCTAGATATATTGTGACTCAAAGCTTTCCACCTCTTCTGCTTCCTCCGATGCCTCATCCCTGTCATCTATGCCTTCCTTAATTCTTACTCAGGTATTACAAATGACATTTCAACTGGTATCCCCAAGGCCAGTCTTTACAATTTCTACTTTATTTTCCCAATTTATACTCCACTATTTCTACAGTTCCAAGACTATTTCTATACTTAAAATACCATTCAGTAAGTTGCATGACTGTTATCAATGTTTTATTATGCTTTTGCTTCCTTTTTTCTGTCTCCACCATAATGGTGGCCTTTTCATTTCCTTATCAGCTTTTCCTTTTATTATGAGATATATCCATGTCTTCTAGTATTGTATTTAAAACATAACATGTATCAGTAACAATTTCTCTGGATTGTCTATTTCAATCATGTTTATATTCATATTCACAATCATGTTAATTTGGAATGAGGTTTACTTTAAAGATGGCTTTTCACATACATCTCTTGTTCTGAGTGTAATTTTTCATAGAATACCTGTTTCAGTTGAAGAGTCATTAGAGTCTTGTTCACATTTGCTTCCTAAAAGCATAAAGCAGTGTCTGGTCCATCATAGATGCTAAATAAATATTTGTTGCATGAATAAAGTATTTCTATCTTATCACCCTTGAATGAAGAGAAATATCTCCAGTCCTAGTTGTTTTAATCAAAAGGCACCATGTGTGCGTTGATTTTGGAACTGCTTTCTGTGAGGGAAACTTCATATCAAGTACTACAATGTGAGTAACTTAGGTTAAAACTTCTCACCAATAATGCCTCTTTTATTGGCTTTGTTTAATGCTGAACTGTATCTATTTTTTTAAATAAATGTAGGATTCTATTAATCTAAGGAGATAGGGCATATGAAAAAATAAATATCTTATGTATTTTATCCCTCCTTATTATGTGGGATGATTCCTCTTCTTTTCCATTTATTTTGTAATTCTTAGGCTCAGGATACAGGAAGAAAAATACTGCCCAGAATAAGGAGAGAGGCAGAATTAAGGAAATTTCACCTGCATCAGAATAAATAAATAATAAAATTGCAAATAAAAGGAAAGAATAGACAGTGTTTTGTTTGTTAAAAAGACATTTTATAGACTAGGGAAGAAGAGTACATCTGGAGAAGGAAATAGCAATCACTCTAAATAGCTTCAGGAACGTAAGTTTGATTAGTTTTTATCTGCATAGCACATTTAAATCATGACTTTTTATTCTAGTTTTACCAACCTAAAGCTCAGTGTAAAATATTCTTAGGTTCTGGCATAATATAAATTCTATCATTCATTTCTTTGTTGAACATATCAATACAGTGTATATAAGCCAATGTATGCAAGCTACAAGTCACTGAGTAAAATGTCTAACAGGCGAAAGTTCCTGTCTTCCAAGGAAATTATAGTGACTCAAAGAATAAATGGAGAAACCAAAAGTGAGAAACACAAGATCTGGTTAGGTAAAAAGGTCACAGATGAATGAAGCCGCCAATTCTAATGATGGAAGAAAGGACAGGGGGTCCATTTTAAATTGGAAAGTATCTGCTCCTTCACGGCGACCGTGACTTCTCTCTCCTTTTCTTTCTCTCTCTCGCCATCTCTCTTTCTTTGTCTTTCTCATCTAAATATTTATATGTCTTGAAGTCTATCAAGCCATTCTATGAATTGATAGGCCAGCAGTGTCAGATTTTCTGGGTTTTAAGTAGTCAGAAATAGGAATATTATATGAAATTTTCTAACTTTGAAATATCACCGGTAAATTTTATTTGTTTATAATGAATGCTGTCCTATCTAACATAGATTGTGGCCTAAGAAAATTCATCTTCTGAAGACATTTGTCACAAAGCTCTGCAACACTTGGGAAAAAATGGAGACATAGAACACCATTACAGATGAAGACGTATGTCTCTGAACAGAGAAGCAGTGTGCACTTCCAAGTACCTAATTAGAACTTGGTGGTTATATAATGTCTCTTGAGATGTTGACTGTTAGTCTGAGATCCAAAGTGCAAAAGCAGAAGCCAAACATAAAGAAATAAGAAAACAATCCCTTAGGCAGAGAAAAAGTATTGGGGAAAAGCTTATAAATGTGTAGAATAAAGAAAGAGTTTCATAATAAAATCAAATAAAGAATGATTTTATGATACATTACTGGTCCTAGTTTAGCTGAATTTTATTCTGCACATAGTGGGAACTTGTTAGAATGCTAATGAATGTTTATTATAAACATTTTCTTTTTTCCTAGCTATTTTTTTAGAGTTTAATTTCGATTTTTTATTTTAAATTGATTTGAGGGTACAAATATTTAGGTTACATTGTTCTCAATTCCAAGGTAAAGTTCAAGTTGTCATTGAGGCTTCACCCAGGGGGTGTTCCAAACACCCTCACATTGTGTACATTAGGTGAGATCCTGCCAATCACCCTCCCTGCTCCTGCCCATCACCCTCTCCCTCCCTTTCCCTTCTCCTCCATAGACTATATTTGTGTTTTATTGTTCATGTGGATGTGCAATTGTTTATATGTTGCTTTCATATTTGTATTGAGTACTCTGGATGTATTTTTTTCCATTATTGAGATACTTTACTAAGTTGTGTTCCAACTCCATCCAGGTAAACATAAAAGTTTTTTTTTAACCATCCTCAACTTTTCTTATGGCTGTATAGTACTTCATGGTACATAAGCCATAGTTTTTTCATGCATTCAAGGGATGATGGGCATTTGTGTTGCTTCCACAATTTGGCAATTATAAATTGACATAAACATTATGGTACAAATGTCTTTGTGGTAAAACGCTTTTTGTTCCTCTGGGTAGATACCTAGTAATGGAATTGCAGGATCAAATGTAAGGTTGACTTTTAGTTCTTTAAGAATTCTCCATACTTCTTTCCAAAAAGGTATATTAGTTTGCAATCCCACTGGCAGTGTAGAAGTGTTCTCTTCTCTCTACATCTAGGCCAGAACCTTCTCTCTACATCTAGGCCAGAACCAGAAATTGTCTAAAACCTGCTCAGACTTTGTAACATGGGCTAATCTTAACTGGAGTTAGGTAATAGCTGAGAATTATTTTGATTTACATTTCTCTGATGATTAAAGAAGATGAGCATTTTTTTCATGCGTTTGTTGACCATTCGCCTGTCATCTTCAGTGAAGTTTCTGTTCAAATCTCTTCTCCACTTATAAACATTTTAAAAGGAGCATGAAGGGACTAGCTGTGTAATTTATAGCCAAAGACATCTTAAATGGAAACCTTTGAACACTAAAAGTGAGAGTTTATCCTTGAGCAATAAATAAGCTTGTGACATTTTCCTTTGTGCTGCTCAAAATGTGGCTTCAGTCTATTTCTCTGTCCTTACAATGCAGGTGGGATTCTTTTCTCTCCAAGTGGTACATTGTCTCCCCCTTCCTTTGTCTAAGACAATCAGAAACTCTGAGGAGGACCAGGTACGGTTTCATCTGGGTAGAAAGAAATTATGTGAAATTATGGACGGCTTTGTGATCTGTCATAATTCTGTCCTTGTATATGGTGAAGGATATGCAAAATTATTTATGCTTAGTACAAAATAGTAATGTATCTTATACAAAATGCTGTCTGCTTAGAGTGTGGATGTTTTTCTTTACATTTCTGAAGTTGTGATAGAATTAACCTGAAACTGTCTAAAACCTGCTCAGATAAGGTTTTTTTGCAAGTGTTAATAGCATATAAAAAGAAGGAAAAGCAGGATCAAATAAAAATTTATAGCCAAAGAAAAGATGTCATTGATACATTTTAAGAAAGATCACCAAAAGAGATGTCTGTAAACCCATTATACTAAAAGATACTTATATTCTGCCTTTGACTCTCCATTTCCATTACTTCATGTATTAATATTTAGATGAAATGGTACAGATAATAGAGAAAATGCCTCTTTATTTTAAAGGCCAATATCTTTTTAGCATATTTCCCCTCTATTTCTTAATTTAATCTTTATATAGACACTTACATAATTTGATTTAGATACTTTATGTTTTCCATTAGCTTACAACACATACTTATTATTAGCTTTCCAGTGTTAGATCAAGCCTTCTAATTTAGTATTCTTTTAAAGTTTTATGTGTAACTTTAAGTCAGTTTTGTAATCCCCTTGATCATATTCAAAGCTTTAAATATGTCACCAAGAACACAAGATGGCTTTATTTATAAGATCTTTCAATGGTGCCTATTCAGAAATATTTACACATCACGATGAAAGAAACATCTTTATTGAAGCCACAAATTAAATTTTTCTGCAATGCTTTTTGAGTGAAAGCTTGGCTGTAAAGTCATTATATTATTGTTAAGAGAATTTAATATTTTTTAACAATTCTCAAATGTTTTTAAAGATAAAATAAACTTTGTAATTAATTTTAGTGTCACTGACCCTTTTCAAACAAACTTCATGTTACTTCCCAATTATACATTTGTTTAAATGCAGGTATTTCTTTTACTATACAATAAACATTTAAATTGGTATGATCATATCCTTAAAGAAATTTTTTAGATAGACCTAATACCAATCACTCTCTCATCCTCTAATTCTCTATAGTCTCTCAAATTAAGATAGCTCCAGAAATTGTAAAGGGACTAATTTTCTACTGGAACTGCTCAGGGATGCAACGCAGTGTCTACTGTCACTTTTCCTCCAAATTCCTTAGGAAACCCCTTTACGCTTCTCATGGAAGAGTGACTTAAAAGGATTCTCATCCAACTTAGAACAGTTTTGAACTTACATGGTCTTTAAGAGAAGTTTCCCACAGCACGTTTAAAAAGAAAACAAAAACATAAGTCCAAAAGATATTTTTGACAATATAGTAGTTTTAGATGCCAAATAGTGAAAAATAAAATGAGAGGTTATTAATTCTATCTTTTATATTATTCTTTGTTTAAATGTATCTTATATTTAGTATACTTTACAGTCAACCTCTTTTAGTTAGGAAATTTATATTACAATCAAAGAAGTAAAAACCTGTATTCTAAACATATAATAAAAAATGGATGTCAAAGATTTTATTAAAATCATTTTTGTGTTGGGGAAATAGGAATTTAAAATAATTCCAGTGAGAATCTAACATTTAATGGTTTGTGTTTTCTACCGGACAAAATTCATTTGCATTGTGACAGATGAAATAGCAGCACTACCAACAGTTTTATATAAATTAATTTCTTATCCTACTAAGATGGTGTAATGAATCAAAGTCAATCAAAGATACATGCCTCCATATAATTAAAAAAATGTCCAGATAGTCTTCCGGGACAATCCCCAACAATTTCATCTAAACTGAAATAGTAATCTCCTTTGCTTATTTATAATGCTTTGACATTTTTAATTGATAAGAAGTATAAGTGAATCTTCCCTCCTGTCATATATAAAATATCCAAACATATACTAAAATAATATTTTAAATTTTATATTCTATAACATATCACAGATCATAAATATAAAATTCACAGAGTCAATTGTCTTTATGTTCATTTATCCTTTTTTTTATCACCCTCGGTAGAATGCCCTGGTGTCACAGCTCATAGCAACCTCCAACTTCTGGACTTAGGTGATTCTCTTGCCTCAGCCTCCCAAAGTAGCTGTGACTATAGGCACCTGCCACAACATCCGGCTATTTTTTATTGTAATTTGGCAAGGGCTGGGTTCAAACCCTCCACCCTCTGTATATGGGGCTGGTGTCCTACCCACTGAGCCCTAGGCGCTGCCCCATTTATTCTTTTTTCTTAATATTAAAAAGTTAAAAAGTATTATATTCTGGTTTTCTTTAGAATTTTGGTTTATTTTACAACATTTATATTATGCCATTTACTTTATTTAAAAAGAAATTAGGAATTACAAACTTCCTTATAACCTTTATATTTCTACAATTAATTATTACTGTTCTTTCTATTATAATGACTACTCTAGGAGAAAGAAAATTTTAAAAAGGTGGAAAAAACAAACAAACCAACAAATATCAATTCACCAATATCATTAGTGAATATCTATGCAAAATAATAAAATCCTAGCAAACAGAAGACAGCTTCACCTTTAAAAAATTATGATAACTTTTTCACTATTGAAGAAAATTAGCAGCAGATAAAAGTCCTAGAAATGGTATAATGGCCTCTAACATTGAATATATATCAAGACTACATTTCTTCTATGCTCTTCCTTTTAATTTGAAAGACAACTCAACCCTTTTGTCCTTCTGTATTTTCTGTTTCAATAACATGAGTCAAATGGAGAAACCAGTAGTTATTCTTAAAAGGAAGAAACTGGATTTTTAAAATGTTTATTTTGAATTAATGTGAGGGTACATACTTTAGGTCACATAGTTTGTGTTTGTAAGGTAAAGTCTAAAGTGTAGTTGTGATCTTCACCATGAAGTGTACCTGGAGATACTGCCTTTTTAACTAACAATGGGAGATGGTCACTTCAGGATTATTCAGGATTAAGGAGAAGAGATTTTTAATATAGAGATTGTTACTAATGAAAGACAGCATCTTTTTGCCTTCCTGCATTTTCTTATGATATGCTGCTTACATATTAATGTTGTTTTTGTTTTTTGGGGTTTTTTTGATAAGGGGATATATCATGCTTTACACGTGGGTATTTTCAGTAGTGGAAATATAAGGTTAATTAAAACTAGGATTTTATTTGTTTTATTGGATCTAAACAAAGGGACTCCCTGGACCCACTGGACGCACTTTCAAGTTTAATTTTTAGAAAAACTGACTTTTTATCATGAAACTCATTTCAGATTAGTAATGATAAAATACTCCTCACTTTTATGTACTTATTTTTTCATAGCATGCAGATTTATTCCTCAGATACACTTTGGAGATTTGACAAGTATTATTCAGGATAGGCTGAGTTATGTTTCAGTAACAAGTACTAAATTATAGTGGTTTATTAGAATATTACTTTATTTCTCATCAATGCTGTATGTCTTATGAGGAATGTCAGGTAGGCACAGTTCACTGCTATCATTTTGGTACCCAGGCCAATAAATACTTGATCTTAACATATGTTTCTGTGAGAGAGAAGAGAACGTATTCAATTGCACACTTGCTTTTAAGGCTTCCATGAAGAAGTAATACCCTTCAGTTCTGCTTTCCTCTCATGTAACTTCAAAGGGTCAGGTAAGTATATTCCCATCATTTTTTTCCAGAAGAGACACCAGGAAACATGAAGTTCAAATCATCAATGTCTTCTCAAAATAGTGTTCAGATAGGTCACAACTAGGAAGAAAGAATATGATGGGAACTGATAATGAGAACTATTCTCTGCTAATTTAATGCAGCTAAATTATGTTTTACAAAATTTCATCCCCCTTAAAAACTGGTAAATACATATAATCTGTATTATGAAATTCCAAATTTCAATCTTTTCGATTTGAGATCTTTCTCTTTTCTCTACCTTCAATGTCACATTTCCCTAGTACGAGTGATTCCTTTCCAAACTGGCTTTCAACAAGGAGAACCAATAATTGATTCATGTTGTTTGTAAAATGACTAGAAATTTGCTAAAATCTCTTTTAAGAGACAAGGTATTGCAGTAATTGTAAATTTGGTCTCTTGGGTTAGATTTTCTAAATTCTATCCCCTGACCTGACACTTGTAGCATGATTTTAAAAAGTTATTAAACCTTTTGATGCCTCGGTGTTGCTGTTTTCTGTGAAATAAGCAATAAAACTCCCTACAAGTTAATGTGTATAAAGTTCTTGGAATAGCTCACAGCATGTCCTCAATCAATGATACCTTTGTTGTCCTATTAATCTTTAGTCTATCAAAAACAGAAGTCCGATTTGTTCCTATATTATAAATCCAAGGTTTCTTTATTTAATTTCTGCTTGAAGGATCTGTCCATTCTGTCCATGGGATGTTGAAGTCTCCAGTTATTATGTTATTATGTTGTTTTTTGTTTATTATTTTGTTTAGATTAGGTAGAGTTTACTTAATACATCTGTGAGCATAACTTAGTTACATAGATATTTAGAATTGATATGTCTTCTTCTTAAATTGTTCATTGACCGATATATAATGTCCCTCTTTGCTTTTCTTTACTTTTGTTGCTTTAACGTCAATGGTATCGACAATGAGGATTGCAACTCCTTCTTTCTTTTGGCTTCTGTAGCATGGAACATTTTTTCCCAACACTTCACCTTGAGTCTGAATGTATCTTTGAAGATTAGATAAGCTTCCTGAAGATCATAGAGCCAGCCTATGTCTTGTTAGTGGGGAATTTAAGCCATTCACATTTACTGAGAGAATTGATAAATGGGGTAGATTTCTTTTCAACTTTTTGTGTGGAGCTCTGTAGCTTTATTTTATCTCTAGTGACATTGTGGTATCTAGGCTTTGACCTTTAGTTTCTGGGTAGTTTTCTACTGTTGGGGGTCTATTGCTGGTCCTTGTAGAGAGCATGTCGGAGTACATCCTACAGAGCAGATCTAGTTGTGACTAGTTTCCTCAAAGTTTGCTTGTCAGGAAAAGATTTGACTTCTCCATCAAATATGAACCTTAGTTTTGTAAGATACAGAACCCTGGGCTGGGAAATATTCTGTTTAAGATGACTGAAGATAGTAGCCCATTCCTTTCTGGCTTCTAGGCTTTCAGCTGAGAAGCCTGCTGTTAACCTGATGAGTTTACACTTCTAGATCATATGTTGCTTATGCCTAATTGCTTGAAGAATTTTCTCCTTCATTTTTACTTTGGTCAGGTTAATGATAATGAGTATATAGAGATTTTCAACTTGAATTGAGTCTTCCTATAGTTTGATATCCATCTACCATCTGCATGTCTGAGTCTATGGTGAAGTTTGGAAAATTTTCAATGGTAATGTCTTCAACTAGAGCTTCCATACTCTCTCTCCCTTGGGAATACCTATAATTTATAGGTTTGCAAGCTTTGCATAGTCCTAAATCTCTCTAAGAGATTGCTCAGCTTTTTCTCTCTTCCTTTCAGCCTCTTTAAATGACTGGTTGGCTTGAGAGCCTTGTATTCAAGCTCTGAGATTCTTTCTTCACCATATTTTAATCTGTTGCTAAAGCTTTATGTTGTATTTTGAAACTTTTTGCATGCCTCATTCAATTCTTTAACCTCCATTATATACTTCTTAATTTTGTCAGGATCTTTGGTGACTTTTTCTTTGATTTTATCGATTTTTTAAGACAGTTTGGGGGATTTTTTTTTTGCTAGTTTTCAACTTTCTTTTCAACTCCATTCATCTTATTTTCTATCCACATTCTGAATTTCATTTCTGTCATTTCAACAGTTTCTTTATAGCTAGACTTTGCTCCTTATCTCTATTATGATCCTTTGAGGAAGTTGTTCTTTTCTAAATATTTATGTTTCCAGCATTCTTTTGCTGGTTCTTTCTCATGTGTGACCTGTGGTGTTTTTTTTTTTTTTTTTAATTGTTTTTGTTGATTGTTTGTTTGTTTTATATCTAAGCTAAACATTTAACATACTCCTTAGTTTGAGCTTTCCTCTCCACTGCCCCTTTGGTTCAAATCAGAAGAGATCACTAGATGGCACTCTAGTATCAGTGGTAACAGCAGCTGCTGGAGGAGTGTTTTCTTTGGTAACCTAGCTTATTCCAAAAGTCAGCAATCTGCAAGCTCAAATTTCAGGCAAAATGGCCAGTTCTGCTCTGGTAGTGGAAGTCCTGTGATGGGGTCTTGGGGGCTGGGTGTACTACTAGAGATTTTAGGGTGGTGCTGCAGGCTTAGGAGTGATGCTTGCATTGGAGTGAGGACTGAGATTCAGTTACCCAAGGAGGGCCTAGAAAGAGGTTTATGGGGGAGTGAATGACTCCAATCATTTTGACCAAACGAGAAAGCAAATGCAAAAGCATCAGCCCAAACCTGGAGGGCAGAGTCCAAGCCCGTCACATGGCAGGCTAAATCACTGGTCTTTAGGACCTCTGGAAAGCCATGTCAAGCACAGTGGAGGTCTGTACCAGTGACCCCAGAGTTATAGTATTTGCCTGCCCTTCTGTGCCCTGCTACAGTGGGGCAGTGACCTGTTGTTTCCCTGATGGATGGTAGTCCAGTGGGCTCACCCCACCAGTTCCCTTGCCCAGGTTCATCTGCAAGGGAGGCCCTTCATTTCAAGGGAGGCCCTTCATTGCATTCACAAGGGAGGCCCTTCATTTCAGGTTACCTGCTATGGCTTAGAGAAGACATGAATCAATCTGCTCCCTCCCCAGTCTGCCCCCAACTCTTGTATTGCACAAGGTGGCCTCAGTTGCTATCTGTTCCCTCCATTTCCTTTATTTCATGGTATAGATCTATACAGAAATTTGGGTCTGTTCCCAGGCCAATCTGGTTGGGGTTTGTGGGGGGATGGTGCTAGCCATCTGGAAGCTCAGATCACTCAATGGTCCCCATGTGGAGTCTGCTTCTGTCCCACTAAACTCTCTATCACCTGTACCCTTTGTAATCCTCATTTCTTCCTTTTATTTTCCACTCCTGGTATCCCAAGTTGTCTCTCTGTGCCTTCACACTGCTGTTTCTGCACAGAACAATCGAATGCCAACCATTGCCTGCACTTATCCCTGCTCTTTCTGGGAGGGGTTCTTGAGAGGCTGCTTCTAAACTACTATCTTCTTGAAACTCAATATTAAGTTTCTAAATAATTAACATTGTCTCCTATAGGTACACTATTCTACTCTTGGTGGCTTATAAATCATTTCTGCGTGTATAAAAAATATCCTCTGTAATTTATATTCTCTGAAAGATGACTAGTATATAAAGTAATTGCTTGGAACATACAGTGGGAAAAGGACAGTCTCTTTAATAAATAGTGCTGGGAAAACTGGATATCCATATGCAGAAGAATGTAATTAGACACTTACCTTTTATCATATAGAAAAATCAAGTCAACAGGGATCAAAGACTTAAATCTAAGACTTGAAACTATAAAATTGCTGAAAGAAAATATTGAGGGAATGCTTCAGGGCCTTGCTCTGTGCAATAACTTCCTGAGTAATATGCCAATGCACAGACAACATAATTAGATGAATAGGATTGCAAAAATTAATTGGACAAATGGGCTCACAAAGCTTAGTTGGACAAATAGGATTACATCAAGCTAAAAAGCTTCTTCTGCACAGCATAGGAAACTGATAACAAAGTGAGGAGACAACCGACAGAATTGAAGAAATATTTTCAAACTACCCATTTGATAAAGAATTAGTAATTAGAGTATATTAATGTAAGGAGTTTCAGCATCTAACTAGGAAAAAATAAGAATACAATTAAAAAATGGGGCAAAGGATCTGAAGAGACATTTTCCAAAACATACATATAAATGGCCAACAGGATATGAAAAAAATAATTGAAGTCATCATAATAATTGATTTATATATCTCTGAAGTTATCAGAGAAATATAAATCAAAACTACAATGAGATATCATTTCATCCCAATTAAGTTGGCTTTTAACAAAAAGGCAATAGCAAATGCTGGTGAGGGTGTGGAGAAAGGGAAATCCTCTTTCATTCTTGGTAGGAGTGTAAATTAGTGTGACCATCATGGAGAGCAGCCTGGAGGTTCCTCAAAAACTAGAAAAAGAACTATCATATGCCCAGCCATTTCCCTGTTGGGTATATATCCAAATGAAGGTAAATCAGTATATTAAAAAAAAAAAAAAAAACCTGCACTCCCATGTTTATCAGCACTATTAACAATAGCCAAGATATAAAATCAATCTAAGTGTTTAGCAGCAGATGAATATATAAAGAAATTTTGGTAGAATACCAAAAAGCCACAGAAAGAAGCAAATCCTGCCAGTTGCAACAGCATAGATGGAAGTGGAGAACACTATGGTAAGTGAAATAAACCAATCACAGAAAGACAAATCTTTCATGTTCTCACTCTTGTGTGGGAGCTTAGCATTAAAATAATTGATCTCATGGAGACAGAAAGTAGAATGATGGTTTACCAGAGGCCAAAAAGTATAGCAAGGAGGGGAATGGCTACAAAATATAGATAGATTGAACAACATTTGATGGTATAGCAAAGTGACTACAATTAATAATAAGTTAAAGTTTAAAATAACTAAAGGAATGGAATTTGAATGTTCTAAACATTAAAAAATGTTAAATGCCTGAGGTGATGAATCCAATTAGCCTGGTGTGATTAATTCGCATTGTATGCCTGTATCAAAACCCCACATGTATCCTATAAAGACATATAACTATTATATATCCATAATAATTAAAAATAAAAAATAGTTTCTTGAAATTTAAATGTGAAGTTGCATTTATGTAAAATAAATATAAACCTAAAAAGTACAATGTCTTTCAATCTTTCTGTTTTTACAGAATAGTATGAAAGAGCAAAGTACTTATCCTGTAATGGCAGTTATAAAATATATTAATTAATGAATATGTCAATTTGATTTGGGCATTTGTTTTTTATTTTTCCTCTTCATTTGATAAAGAATTAGTAATTAATGCAAGAAGAAAGAAAAATTCTTAGAATTCTTAGAATTTTTGAGGTAGGGATCTTTGCAGAGTTGCTCTGGGAGTTGTAATTTAACATTGTTAAATATAGTCTGTGTCATTAAAGGTGGAGAAACATTCTGAGAAATGAGTCAGATGATTTTGTTGTTGCGCAAACATCATAGTGTAGCAATCAGAAAAATGAGACATGACGAGAGTCAGCTGCTCTATTTAAGCCCTTACATAAAACACTTCCTGTCCAGAACATTTACTATGACTCGGCCCAAGTCCAGAGAGAAACAACAGTGTGATCTCTTGCATAGAGAATTCTTTGGTTCTGTTTGAGTATCTGAAATAATTGGAAAATTCTAGAGAAATAAAGTCTCCAAATGCAGTCTTCAAGGTATGAAAAATCCATCTCCCATGGGTATGTGGGGAGGAATGTGCAAGCTTTATTTTATTGTGACGTTTAAACACATTTATATTTTATATAGAGGCAATCTTGTAAATATGACTACTGGTACTTTATATATTTATTTGAAATCTTGCAGAAGGAAATATGTTATATTAGAGTGTGATGACCTTATGGTGGCTGAGAAAGTTCCTTAATATAGTTCTGGTTTAAAATATAGGTGACATACAGAGAAAATGTAAGGTACAAATAAAGTATTGTAGGTATAGACAGAAATAAAGAAATCAGATGAATTCTAGTGTACTAAAGAGTAAAGCCTCTATTAGAAATGAGAGGAAGACAAAACTATATTGAAATGAATGGAGAAAACTGAAACAGAAATAAAATACTGAGAAATTAGTTATCTTTGTTGATGTCCTACCAAGGTAGGGAAATTACACTAACACCAGCATGTCAAGGAAAAATTGAGCTTGAAACTTGATGTTTTCAACTTTAAGTGGCTGCAGAACATTTAAAAATGGACATAAAATAAAATACAGTAACTACTTGGTGTAGATGATTATTTCTTTTTAACTAATTTTCCTTTATGTATAATATCAGTATTTATAAAAATAGAAGAAAATTACAAGAGAGAACCATCGTGCCATTCCGTATATGATAATGCTTTTAGGAAACAAAGCTTAGGTAGAATGCTTCAGCTTTAGAAAGTAGAAACTGATATTTCTTAATAGTATCAGGATAAGGTTAATTTTAATATTTAAGGTTAAAATTTTAATTAATTGAAAAATTTTAAGAAGGATAAAGAGATAATTAAATTTGTATTTACCTTAATAGCATGGTTTTGAATATTAAAATAGATAGTTATAATGGAAGGCTGAGTATGAAGGTGAACAGTGTCAGTTATTTAAATAAACATAGAAAGAACTAGCTAAATTTTTTTTTTTTTTTTGAGACAGAGTCTCACTTTGTCACTCTTGGTAGAGTGCCATGGCTTCACAGCTCACAGAAACCTCAAAATATTGGGCTTAAGGGATTCTCTTGTTTCAGTCTCCCGGGTAGCTGGAACTATAGGTGCCCACCACATGCCCAGCTATTTTTAGAGACAGGGTCTTGCTCTGGCTCAGGATGGTCTCAAACTTATGAGTTCAGGGAATCCACCCGCTTCAGCCTCCCAAATTTGTAGGATTATAGGCGTGAGCCACTGTGCCCGGGCGAACTCAGCTAAATTCTTAGCATCAAGATCAGTGATTTAAAATACAGTACAACTCTATAAGTTGATCGTCCAAGAGACTGTAACAAACTGGTCAACATATGGAGGTGGTCAACATATGGAACGTCCATATGTCCATAGCATATGTGGTGCACGTCTGATCTCTGAAAATTAGGCCAACTTAAGGAGGTGGCCAATGTAGGGAGATGGCCAACTATTCCACAGTATTATGGAATAAGTAGAAAGACTTAGTAATATACTGATAAGAAATGTTGAAACCTTAACACTTGTTGGGCAATTATAATTCTATTAGCAGATATGGAAAATAAATGAAACAGTCTTTTTTTTTTTTTTTTTTAGACAGAGTCTCACTATGTCACCCCCAGTAGAGAGCTTTGATGTCACAGCTCACAGCAACCTCAAACTCTTTGGCTGAAGCTATTCTCTTGCCTCAGCCTCCCCAGTAGCTCAGACTACAGGCACCTGCCACAATGCCCGGCTATTTTTTTTTTTTTTACAGTTGTTTATCAGGGGTGGGGGGTAGTGTTTCGAACCTGCCACCCTTGGTGTAATTGACTGGCGCCATAACCATTGTGCTACAGGCACCGAGCTGAAACAGTCATTTTTAAAAATCAAAACAGAACCTCAAAATGTTTCTGTATGTGAATATTAGACAAAAAGTGAGAGAGAAATTTAAAAAATGAAATTTTGTTTAAAATTCAGGGTACCAAATTTCTGCAAGTTAAAGCTACAAAATGTTGAGTTTGAGAAAATGAACAGGGAGATGGATATTACATTTTCAATAGAAAGGGAAATAATGTTTACATGAGGGCTATATACCTTAACTCAGGAATTCTAACACTGGTGTCCATAAGTGAGTTTCAGGAAATGTACAAATAACACGGAAGGAAGGTTCAAATATACCACATGCATCTTGTCTCCAGAAAAAAAAATCTATAAGAAGTCTCAGAGGAGTTTTTGAGTAAAAACTTTAGAATTATAGTTTTAAGCCACAGCTTGGGTCAACTCCTTAACCAACCTGACAGAGTGGAAAAGATGAGTATGAAGTCTTTAAATTCATAAGATCAAACCACTGCAAAAACTGATTTTGTAATAATTTTTATGGCTTACATAGTTTTCCAGTAGACCATAATGATATCATTTTCCAAGTATGTGATGGTCTTAAATTCACCAGGTGAGCGATGTGGGATCCAGAAAAAAGGAAATGAATTGAACAAAAAATCCCTATATGTGATTTCATATTTTCATTTGACCTATCACTTTCCACAGATCTTGTGTTCCTTTATTTATTTGTAAATAAATCCCATTGATATTTTGCTGTGTTTTTGAACATCAATATTTGTGACTCTCTGGAAGAAAACAATGACTGGTTGAATTTTTACATAATCTTTTGTATTATATGAAAAATAGTGGCTTTTGCATTTGACTGCAACTGGGTTTTTCTTGGATATTAAATAGTGAGATAATAGATATATTAAAAACAAAATTTATGATGTTTTATAGTAATAATCTTTAAACCTGCCTGCTATATTATAATTTATATCATAATTCTCCCAATGATGTATGTATTAAATCTATATTATTGAACTTTTGTTCTTTTACTTACTTATTTTTTTCTTGGCTATTTTTTCCCTAGGATTTATTTTTCATATCAATATTTGTCTTACTAATAACTCTGTCTCCACATATCATTCTTTGCCACTCTCTGATTCAATCAGTCCTTGCCTGGTACAAACTTCTTTTCAAAAGCAAGGCTTTGATCAAGTTGTAAAGCTTGTAAAGATCAGTTGATAAATTTCCACTGCCACTGCATATTAATCCTAATAACTTTGAATTTAAATCATTCTATAATTTGTCTTTAACTTAGCATTTTTTTTTTTTTTTATTCTTCTGCACATTGGGGTTCCCATCAGTATTATGCCATGTTCTTCAACTGAAATGTCCTCCACTCCACTGCTTACTTACTGTCTACTATGCCTTTGAAAGTCTATGGTGGAGGGCAGGGGGAATCTTGAGGTACATGTGGTCTTTCAGGTCCTTTAATGCTGTCTTTTTAAGGAATCCAAATTTTACAGAACAGATCCTTTTATTTATCTTTTATATTTTACTTCATTTTTATAGTGACTATTTAAAATACCATAGAATAAAATAAGTTTCCAATACATAATTCTTCCAGAATGACCAGATCAATTAGAACACTAGTAAGCCCTAGGGCTAAACTGGTGCTGCTAATTTAGTTCTAACTTCTTCCACCTGCCTAGTGCCACTACTGATGAGGCTGGTCCTTGAGAGGGTAGGGATCAGACAGTATGCAAGTCTGTTATCAGCTTTTAACAACAGTGCACTGTGTTTCTGTTTAAACTTGAATTTGTGAGTAGTTGCACAGCTAGACAGTATTTTTTAATTCTGTCTGTTTAACACCCCGTCATATCAAATACTAGGAAGAAGCTGAAGGAAGAAAATAGATTTTTTTAATGAGGACTGGGAATTGGTTCTGCTAAAGACAAGATAGTACCAACATTAAAGATATCCAATGCTCATCAGCATTATAACATTCATAAAAATCACAAATATTTTAAATTAGAAGGGGAGACATGAAAGTTTGTATGGAAGAAATTAAAAGATAAAAATCAAAAGCAAAGGCTGGTCTTTCAAACAGCAATAAGACCTGGACATAATGCCACTGAAGCAACTTATAAAGTAGGTTATACACTCAGGGAAAATGGGAAATCATGCATGGATGTAGAAATTGTGAAAGAATTCATTGTTGAAGTTGTAGGATGTTTATTAAAACAACTGGCTATTTCCAGGAGAACCATAAGTGATTGTCAGCTTGAATTAGCTTTCACTTTAACAGAACAACTTCATTTAACACTTCAAAAGAAAAAAAAAAAAAAAATATATATATATATATATACATAGAATATACATATATATTATCAATTGATTTGGATGAATCAACTAATCTAATGAGTTGCCATAGGTTTTATACTTCACATGAGCCATAATAGAAGACTTCCTTTGCTATGAAGAGTTACTCATTATGGGCACTCTTGCAAACAGCACATAGACAATAGACATCAGCTTTCAGGATAAATGTCATGAAGTTGGGTTGAATTTGGTGTGTTTGGTGAGGGGGTGTATAGATAGTGCACCTTCCATGACATAAACACCTGAAAGGCTTATTGCACAAAGAGATATTAATGGATGCAGATGTTCTCATTTCATTTCATTGTAGCTTGCATAGCAAAATCTTTGTGCTAAAACTACTACCCTGTTTTACCATGTGTAATGAACTTTTTTGCCCAAAATTTTGAGTAGAAATAAGGATTCACATTATACATGGGTAGTACCAATTCTGTACCTACATAAATGCTTCTAATTTTTTAAATTATACATATATGATAAGAGTATAACTATAGAAAGTAATAATGATATCTTTATGCAAAATAATATTCTGATGTATGGTAATAAGTTTTGTTGAACTTTATAACAGACTCACAACAAAAGCATTTTCGGCCAGCAAAGAATAACGCATTTCTCTTCGCACTCTTTAGCAATGTAGTGCATATTTTTACAAAATTCTTTTATAATACAAAACAAATACCTAAATATAAACAAATAAGAATTTGAATTTAAAAATTAAAACAAAAGACTTTTTCCTGAAAGTTTGGGTCAAAATGTAGATTTACATTACACAGGGGAGCACATTATACATGGAAAAATATGGTATATTAAGTGGCACGTTGCACCAACTTAAAAGTATTGTTAACTATAGTCCTGAACATGCATCATGGCATCAGCAATTTTAAAATACGTTAAGGTTGAATGATGAGGTATTCAGCTTGGGTTTGCGCTATCATTGTAATGTGTATTGGCTATTACAGGGAAGTTGTTAGCCAAAATTTTATCTCTAGGGGAACGGATAGTTAAATTTTATAAAGAGCAGAATCAGCATGTGAATTATTAATACCAAAAGAAGATTTATGGGGGAATGCAGCATTTCTGTGTATATCATGTCAAGTCCAAATAGTTTGAATATTTCTTTGCAAGGTAAAACTAAGTATATATAGGATATGTGGCAAAAAATTCCAAGCATTTTAGGAAAAAAAAAAAAAGCTATCTTTTGTCAAAACACTTCTTTAAATTTTCAGATGAACATTTTCCCCAGTTAGCAAAGCTCATTAATGAGAAGCATGATAGATACAAATCATTTTAAGAATAGCCAGCTTTTAGAGCTCTACTAATTAGAGAATACAGTGAAGGGTTCACTGAGTATCACAACATCACACTCAAATAAGTATCTCAGCCTCACTTAGTTGATATCACCCAGGCACCTAAAGAAGTACAGATGGAGTTGGTTGAACTTTCAGTACATAGCATTTTAAAGTCATTGTTTGATACTAAGAAAGACTCAACTGAAATATGGAAAAATGCTACAAATCTACATTTTCTTTATTATCTCAAGTGAAGATGTCCTTCAATTCATGAATGATTCATACACATCTAGAAGATCAGTTAAAACTGTGGACTTCCTTGCTGCAACCAAATATTCTGGTGCTTTTCAACAAAAAGCAGACAACAAAGTTATTAAAAGTTACTTAACTTTACAATTAACCTATAATTTCCATGTTTGAAATTACTTAGTCTATATATAGTAGCTTTTTACAAAATGTACATTTTAAGATATATTTAATTAAAATTTCACAAATGCAGCCTTATTTGAGTAAAGTTTAATTCATGCAAACTTCCAAAATGAAAAGTTCACCACACTTGACCTATGTCAACTAAATATGAGTACCTTAATATAATAGTCACAAAAATCAAATACCTTTCAGTTCAGACAAGTCATTGGCCTGGTTCAAGAGAGTTCAGTGGCATTACCCTCAGCAAACATGAAAGAACAGATCCTTTCTCCCAACTCCACCAAAGGTGTGGCAATTCAATAATAACAAATCCTACCAAACAAAAGTGAAACAAAACACTGCTTTTGTTAAATAAAGCTCATTAGCAGGGATGGATTTTGGTTGCAGAAATGATATAATGCTCTTTCTTTCAAGATTTTCTTGATCTTTTTTTTATTTGAAGACCAGCTTTCATGGCATGACCTTGCTTGTTCTCAAAATGCAGTGATGTTTACATAATACTTGTCAATGGAATGTTTTGCCCTGAAAAATAAGAAATTGCACACATTTTGAAAACAACCCATAACCCTTCAGTATCTCTGACTTGGATTTAGTAATGTCAAAGCTTGTTTCAAAACAACATATTGTACATGTAACTAAAGACCATGCTGATGAATGTAAAAATCAAAGCCTGAAGTTTTAATGATAAATTAACCTGAGAACTAATTCTTATAAACTTATGTGGATATTAATTTCTTGTGTGTTTATTTTTATGCGCACATATGTGTACATATACACATTAACTGCTTTTGAGTGAAATAATTTCTCATTTTCATGAATGATGTATGTTATATATATTAAAAAGCAAGGATATAAATTTGCTTAGTAATCCCTGCAATTTTAAACACTTTATTTGTATTGAAGCCTGATATACTGACTTTATTATTTCCCAAGGTACTGAAAATTTACTTCCTGTGCCTTTAAAGTAGAGCAACTATACGTTCTCTATGAAAGTTTCAACTTGTACTAATGACTATCTTCTAATATCTGAAACAGTAAAAGTCAAAAGTGTTAGATTTTCATTTTTTACTGAACTTTAATTTTTTTACTATGAAAAAGGAGGAAATCAAAAGTCAAATTGAGTAGCTTAGTGAAGACTGTTATTATATGTTGAGAAAGTACATATAATTATTTTCTGGATAATGAAACCTGTACATAAAAACATTTTCATTTTTAGTATATGTCCTTTTTTAAAGACAAATATTTAGCCATTATTAATTAAGAATCTCTCTGTATGTGAACTACTTTTAGTTTTACGTAAACTAAGGGCAAGCAACTTAAACTTGGCAAAGCATCTAAGGGAATGAGGCTTTGCCCTAGACACAGTAACACGGATGTCAAGAATCTCTAAAAACATCAGGCCCTTCTGTGAACATTTTGCATATTCAAATATTGTCTTGAGCTCTAACTCCACTCCATCACTTAACTGTTAACAAGAAAACAACTGCAAATGGTAGGTACTTCATCAGTATGTTGTGAGGTCCACTAGGGCTATGTAATAACACAGTTACTGAGCTGTGTTTTCATTGAACAACAATAACCAGATTGTCTAAACACTCCAGATTGTGGAAAGTTAATGCGATAGTGATTCATCTACTCAAGTTTAATCAACTTCTCATTCATCTTCTGCATTTGAATAAAACGACCTCTTCATTTCTTTCCATGTTGAGTGTTAAAATAATTCAGTTTGATTCAACAATGTCAATAATAAAGAAAAATGACGGAATTCTTCCTTCTTCCTCAGGCAGCTCTTGTTTGCTCAAAAAGTTATTTTAATGATGCTGCCATCTACTTACTGACAAGTTACAAAATAAACATCCATCTTTACTCTCTGATTTTCTCTCCACTCTAAATTTAATTTAGGGTCATTTTCTATGACAATAAGCTAAATGATAAATTCATATTTAATACCAATTTTTGTGCTTTTCCTGTGCAAATTACTCCCAAGTTATTATGACTTATGAAAACAGGTACACATGGTACAGTGTTGCACCAATTATTCTAGATTTATTCCTGTAACAAAGATCAAAAATGGGAAAACAATACAAATTACTCTGCCTGACCTGGCATGTTCTCATTTTGGAATTCAGAACTTGATTTTGTTACACAAAGACAAAAGGAGAGTTTGTATAAGAGTTATAACAATCTTTTAACAAGATGTGGAAGAATTAGTAATGCAATGGAATAAAATTGACTGTTATCACTATTATGAAACTTCTAGAAGGTTGGTTGGTTATACATTAAAAACAAAATCATCAAAAGTTTCATTCAAGCAATATAAATCACAGTAGGGTGATTTTATTTTATTTTATTTAAAACCTTACATGGTAGCTGGGCATAGAGGTTCATACCTATAATACTAGCACTCTAGAAGGCTGAGGCAGATGGATAACTTGAGCTGAAGAGTTCAAGACAAGAGCTTTGAGCAAAAGCAAGACCCCATCTCCAGAAAAATAGCCTGTTGTTGTGGCAAGCACCAGTAGTCCCCGCTTCTTGGGAGAATGAGGCAAGAGGATTGCTTAAGCCTAAAAGTTTGAGGTTGCTGTGAGCCATGATGTCACACTCTCTACCAAGGGTAACAAAGTAAGACTCTATCTCCAAAAATAAAAGAAATTAAAAAAAAAAAAATTCCATGGTATATTTTATCTAAATTCTAAAAAATCTTAACACGTCAATTTTAGAATTGAACAATCTTGTGTCTTCTATGCTAGAAATTTTCTTGGAAATGCAAATCTAATACACAGTATTTCCTTTTATAAATCAGGCATTTTGTTTTCACTCCTATATGATAAAAGTGGAGAATAAATATTTAAAAAATACACATTTCCAAGAACTGTCAAGTAGAGAGTTTCTATCTTCATCCCAAATAGAAGAGATTTACATTTTTATTATTTCCTACATCATTTACAGACTTTAGAAGAAAAATTGAGAGGAAGAATGTAAAATAGGCTTTGAAGGATCATGAAGGCATAATTTCAACTATACTATTGATAAATTTCATATGATTCTAGCACTTTATACTTCACAATTTCATAAAATAAAACGTAAAAAATCTTAGGTAGTGTTCTTTAAAAAATAATTAAATATCATAAAATAAAATTAAAATTTGTATAGTTTATTCAATCTTACAGAAATTTCCTGAGCTCTCATTCATTTTTTTTTTATATATCTTTTTAAGATGCACTGCAGGTGTGATCCCACCTCCCCCCTCCCTCCCCTCCCTTTCCCCCTTCCCCCTATTCTTAGGTTGTAACTGGCTTATAGCTTTCATATGAAAGTCCTAAATTAGTTTCATAGTAGGGATGAGTACATTGGGTATTTTTTCTTCCATTCTTGAGATACTTTACTAAGAAGAATATTTTCCAGGTCCATCCATGTAAACATAAAAGGGGTAAAGTCTCCATCTTTCTTTAAGGCTGCATAATATTCCATGGTATACATATACCACAATTTATTAATCCATTCTGGATCGATAGGCACTTGGGCTTTTTCCATGACTTAGCAATTATGAATTGGGCTGCAATAAACATTCTGGTACAATTATCTTTGTTATGATGTGATTTTTGGTCTTCTGGGTATATGCCCAGTAGAGGAATTACAGGATTGAATGGCAGTTCTATTTTTAGATCTCTAAGTGTTCTCCATATATCTTTCCAGAATGAATGTAATAATTTGCCTTCCACCAGCAATGTAAAAGTGTTCCCTTTTCTCCACATCCACACCAACATCTCTGGTATTGGGATTTTGTGATACAGGCTAATCTCACTGGAGTTAGATGATATCTCAAAGTAGTTTTGATTTGCATTTCTCTGATGATTAGAGATGATGAGCATTTTTTCATATGTCTGAAGGCCGTGCGCCTGTCTTCTTCAGAGAAGTTTCTCTTCAAGTCTCTTGCCCAGCCTGCAATGGGATCACTTGTTCTTTTCCTGCTAATGCGTTTGAGTTCTCTGTGGATTCTGGTTATTAAACCTTTGTCAGAGATACAACCTGCAAATATCTTCTCCCATTCTGAGGTCTGTCTGCTTGCTTTACTTACTGTGTTCTTGGCTGTGCAGAAGCTTTTTAGTTTGATTAAGTCCCAGTAGTGTATTTTTGAAGCTGCTTCAATTGCCCATTGGGTGGGGTCCTCCTCATAAAATACTCACCAGGACCAATTTCTTCAAGGGTTTTCCCTGCACTCTCCTCTAGTATTTTTATAGTTTCATGTCTTAGGTTTAAATCTTTAATCCAGCGAGAGTCTACCTTAGTTAATGGTTAAAGGTGTGGTGGGTCCAGTTTTAGTGTTCTGCAGGTTGCCAGCCAGTTCACCCAGCACTATTTGTTAAATAGGGAATCTTTTCCCCACTGAATGTTTTAAATTGGCTTGTCAAAAATTAAATAACGGTAAGTAGCTGGATTCATCTCTTGGCAATCTTTAAACCTACACAATATATGACTGAGAAACTTACTAACTTTTCCTGAAAATCCTACAAAATACTCAAACAAATGTAGGAAAATTATATGGGAATCATTAATACTGTAGAAATATTAATTTCCCAATTTACTGTATTGACACAATGTAATTCCAATTATAATCTTAGTGGGGAAAATATCCATAATGAGTATTTGAGAGCCAAGGAAGGGGATGGGAGGGGGGAGGTTTTGGTGAAGGGAGGGTAATGGATGGGGCCACATCTATGGTGCATCTTAAAATGGGTTCAGGTGAAACTTACTAAATGCATAAAACAAATGCCTACATACAGTGACTAAGAAAATGCCATGAAGGCTTTGTTGAACAGTTTGATGAGAATATTTCAGATTGTATATGAAACCCGCACAATGTACCCCTTGATTGCACTAATGTACACAGCTATGATTTAACAATAAAAATAAATAATTTAAAAATATATATTTAAAAAACTAGGTTACAAACCTTCTTATACAGTTTGGTATCTCCTTTGGAAGATATATATACATGATGGCATATGCGAAAGCAAATACATCAATGTTAATGGTGATTGTCTCTTGATGGGAAGATGGTTGTTGATTGTTATTTGCACCATGTAGTATATTTAAATGAAGTAGTTACCTCATAGAGTTCTTGTGAGGTTTACTGTTATGAAGCTCAAATGAAATGTCGATGCAAGTGGTTTCTCAACTGTGAAACATTATGCAAATATGAAAATTTTAAATTATATAGTAAACATTCACCACTTGGCCTTTCAATATTATTAATTGTAATTATCTTAATAACTCTTTATGATATATCCCTCATCTCTGAACTTTTTTCCTAGTAAGCTCTAGAGAACTTGTGAAGGGTCTTGTAAACTAGGAGATTATCTCGTCAGTTTTCTGAGCAGTTCGCCTTCTACTTTCAGAGATTAGGAGCCCTCAGACAGGACCTCCCCTCAGCATCAGGCAAATGCATCCTGTGAAGCCACATTCCCAGACACCCATTGATTCCTCCATTCTTCCTCCTTCTGTGTTGTCAGGGGTATTCTTCCTTCACAGAACTACTCTCCCCTTTTCTAGCAGATTCTCTTCTCTCCTGCCTTCTTAAGAAGCATAAGCAGTTGACTATTTTTTCTCCTACTTCCCTCTCAAAAAGACATTTCCCTTTAGCTTTAAAAATTTTCCATCTTTTCTCATTTTTCTTAAAAAATAAATCTTTACTCTCACATTCTCTGTTCTCTCTTTCCATTCATGAATTCTCAATAAGCATTTTTTTTAAAACATTTCTGTAATTCATCCGATTCAACCTGAGCTGTCTTCCTCCACTCTCCTACCTCTTATCAAGACAACAAAGCCTCCATGTACCTAAAACCAATGAACCTTTTTCTCCACTTGTTACATGAAACTTGTTGTGAAGAGACACTTTCCTAAACTTCTGTGACTACCTCATTTGGCTTTTTAAAAACATCTCTATGCCAGGTAATTCCAAATTTCTCATTTGAATTATAGAGCCATATGTTGAATTACTTGTTCTGAAGCCCAATGGATGTCACAGACTCTGCATGAAAAAATTAATAATCTCTCATCTCACTCTATCACCATGCTCATTTTTAACAAATTCTATTTATTTATGCATTTTGATAGATACTTTACGGCATACTGTTTAAGAACATGGACTCTTAGATGTCTGAGTTCAAGTGCTCTTAGGCAACTTATTTAATAATGGTTTTATTTTCTCATGTGAAACATTCAAATTCATTTTGAGACTTAATCGACTTAAATAAAGTAAAGTTAAGAACATTATCTGACAGTAAAATTCACTATTAGCTATTATTAATATTTCTAATCTCACCTATATCACAGGCACTTAGATAATTACATGAGATATAAATCTCAGAGACATGCTGGAAATATCCCAGTCCTTCACCTTCATACCAATTCTATGGCTCTTGAAAGTGTCCATTTCACTTTCTTTTCACATTCCTATAACAGTTTAAACAACCATTACAAATCACTTATTTTCTTCTCATTGCCAAACCAGACTTCTCATTTTACTAATTAGAATCTATTTGGAGAAAATAAAATCTAGTCTCCATTTTACCAACTGAAGGATTCAATCTCAAAATTTCATTTTAGTGGTTTTAATTTCTTTGCAATACCTCACTGTGATGTTATGATTTGTAAATACCGTATATACTCGAGTATAAGCCGACCCGAGTATAAGCTGACCCCCTTAATTTTACCCTAAAAACTGGGAAAACTTAGTGACTCGAGCATAAGCTGAGGTGGAAAATGCAGCAGTCACTGGTAAATTTCAAAAATAAAAATAAAAGATCGCAAATGTGTCTAGGGACCCTAAAATGGGTAGTGGCTGAGTAAGAGGAAGTGTTTGTGCAACTACGGTAACAGTTTTTTTATTATGGTAAACTTAATATTTTTTTATACATTTAAATACATGATTACATTTACAATACATGATTGTTTGATATACTGTATATCATTAACATACCACATTAACCCATAGTATTGGCAACTTTAATAAAGTGAATAAACCATTTAAGACAGTAAAGCATTGTAAATAAATAGTTAAAAATCCTGAATCCTTATACTCCAAAACCCCTGATTATGAGGATTCAGGATTTATAAACATTTATTTATAAGACTTTACTACCTTAAATGGGGTTTTCACTTAATTAAATGTGCCATTAAATATTTTGGGTTAAATAGTTCAGTGGAATACAGTTCAGTTCAGCCTCCTACCTCTTTAGCTCAGCTGTGACTTGTGGACTGAGCTGAAGCACCGTCCCCCCAAGCAGACGGCAGAAGATGACTGGAGACTATGTGCATTTGATTAGGTGCGCGCGCACCAAATCAAATAACCTGTATGACCCGAGTATAAGCCGAGTTTGGGTTTTTTGGCACAAATTTTGTGCCGAAAAAACTCAGCTTATACTCGAGTATATACAGTGCATACATATATAAACAAATATGTGTATAGGTGTGTGTGTATATATGTATATATTTGATCTCTACCCCATTTTCTTACATATAGCTCCTAAAACAGAATCTTCAGAGGGATAAGAGTCTTTTGCATGATAATGAGATGGCCTGTAGCTGGCAGCCCTCATGTAGCTTCAGGAGAGCTGGTCATGGGAAAAAAACAAGCCACTATTAAAGAGTTGGGACTTTTTAGTCTCACCCCAACCTCCAGAATGGTGAAAAGGACGTAAGGTTAAATTTATCAGCAATGGCTGACAATTTAATCAGCCATGTCTAGCAACAGAGCATCCATTGAGAAAAGAAAAGAAAAGAAAAGAAAAGAAAAGAAAAGAAAAGAAAAGAAAAGAAAAGAAAAGAAAGGGAAGGGAAGGGAAGGGAAGGGAAGGGAAGGGAAGGGAAGGGAAGGGAAGGGAAGGGAAGGGAAGGGAAGGGAAGGGGAAGGGGAAGGGAAGGGAAGGGAAAGGAAAGGAAAAGGAAAGGACCCAGTTAAGGGAGCTTCCAGACTGCTAAATATGTGACAATTTCTATAGAGTGGCATCCTCAGAAAGGGCATAGAAGCTCAGCTCTCCTCCCTATGCCTTGCCCTATGCATCTTCCCCATAAATG
>CAUYPK010088500.1:0-45027 GCA_963574355.1 Loris lydekkerianus
AGATGCATGGCAGGTGTAATCCCACCTATCACCCTCTCTCCACCCATCCTCCTCCCACCCACCCCACCCCCAACCCAATACCCCCAATAATATGTTATAATTGGGGTATATCATTAATATGTAAACCCAAAAATACCAACAAGAATTTGATTATGGGGCCTTGGTTGGGTTTGGTGGGGGGTGGTTTATGGGGTGGGTTGGTTATTGGGTGGGGCCACACCTATGGTGCAAGATGGGTACAGGCGAAACTTACTAAATGCAGAATACAAATGTCTACATGCAATAACTAAGAAAATGCCATGAAGGCTACATTGAACCGTTTGATGAGAATATTTCAGATTGTATATGAAACCAGCACATTGTACCCCTTGATTGCATTAATGTACACAGCTATGTCCCACTCCTGGCTCCTTGTTTTGGCCACCTAATAAGCTTTTCTTGATGCAAAATCCCAATACTCCAGTGTTTGACTTTCTGATGAACACAAGCAAACAGATCCAGGTGGGTTGGTGACAAATTCATAAAGACAGAAAACAGATCAGTGGTTACCAAGGGGAAGGGAGGGGTGAATAGGAACAACTGCATAATGAATAAAGGGTTCCTTTTTGTGGTGATGAAAGTGCTTTAGAGTGCTGTACATTGTACATATAGAAGGAAAAAAATGTTTTAGAACTAGACAGAGATAATATTGCACAACACTCCGAATGTACTGAATGCCAATGAATCATTCACTTTAAAATGGCTAGTTTTGGCTGGGCGGGGTGGCTCACGCCTGTAACCCTAGCACTCTGGGAGGCTGAAGTGATCGCCTGAGCTCACAGGTTTGAGACCAGCCTGAGCAAGAGCAAGACCCCTGTCTCTAAAAATAACCGGGAGTTGTTATGGGCACCTATAGTCCCAGCTACTCGGGAGGCTGAGGCAAGAGAACAGCTTCAGCCCAAGAGTTTGAGGTTGCTGTGAGCTATGACACCACAGCACTCTACCAAGGGGGACAAAGTGAGACTCTGTCTCCAAAAAGGCGGCACCTGTGGCTCAAAAGGGTAAGGCGCATGCCCCATATGCCAGAGGTGGCGGGCATATCCCAGCCCCAGAAAAAAAAAAAAAAAAAAAAAAAAACTGCAAAAAATAATAATAATAATAAAATAAAAATAAACGTTTAAAAAAAAGTGTTCAGGAGATGGACGGCGGTGATGGTTGCTCAACAACGTGAATATACTCAATGTCATTGAATTATACACTTAAAACTGGTTTAGAAGGTCAATTTTACATTTAGGTACAACACTTGGGTATTTATATACTTACTTAACAATTAAAAAAAAAAGGCTGATGGTCAAGGCCACTGGTGTGGAAAGAGAGTGAGAAACGATTGAAGCAAAAACAAAATGCATAAAGCCTGGGAAGAACTGCAACGTAGGAACATGGTCCAGCCCAGCCCAAAGACATCCTGGGCTGGATAGGCGACGGACAGGGAAGAGAGCATCACCTAGGGGTGACTTGCTGTCTTTCTCTGTATTCTTTCTGGGGCTGGAGAAACAACGCACAGAGAAACCTCTACAATTCCTTTATTATGCTGACATCCTCCCTCTGTTTACCAGTCTTTGTGGCAGAATAGGTGGAATTGCTGAGAAAATAGAAACCAGCAGATGAGGCTGGGCATGGTGGCTCACGCCTGTAGTCCCAGCGCTGTGGGAAGCCGAGGCGGGTGGATTGCCTGAGCTCAGAGGTTGGAGACCAGTATCAACAGCAGTGAGCCAGAGTAAGACCCGGTCTCTACTAACATCAAAAACAGCCAGAAGTTGTGGTGGGCGTCTGTAATCCCAGCTACTGGGGAGGCAATGGGAAAGAGCATTGCCAGAGGAAGAAGAAAATGAACAAAAAAAAAAAAAAAAAAAAAAGTACTTCGAACGAAGAATGAACAAGCAAGCTGAAATTAAAAAATAATAATAAAAAACAGAAACCAGCAGATGAGGACTTCCGGAGGCCCCCATTCCCCCACCACCATCCAAGGCAGAGTTAGCCATTAACCAGGACCCACAAGAATAGCTCCTCCCTCCTGCCTTTAGGAGAATCCATTTGCCCTGACCGGCGCAAAACCAGGCCTCCTCTGCCAGGTCCCGCCTCCACTGGCCCAAGCAAGGAGCCACCCCCACAATGCTCTCCAAAATCCCGGATAATTCCTGCCAGCACACAATTGTGTTGATGCATATTTTATTTTTATTATTGATGTTGAATTCACATAGTATAAAAGTAAACAACCTGGTGGCATTTGGCACACTCACAGTCAATGCTGTGCAACCATCGCCATTATCTACTTCCAAAACCACCCCAAAATAAAAACCAGTGGTCATTAAGCAGTTGTTCCCCATTCCCTGGGTTTCCCCCAGCCCCTGGCAACCACTAATCCCCTTTCTTTTTTTTTTTTTTGGCAATTTCTGGCCGGGGCTGGGTTTGAACCCACCACCTCTGGCATATGGGGCCGGCACCCTACTCCTTGAGCCACAGGCGCCGCCCTAATCCCCTTTCAGTCTCTTACTTAATGCTAGATATTTCATATAAAAGAAATCCTACACTGTGTGGCCTTATGTGTCTGGCTTCTTTCACTCAGCATAATGTTCTCAAGGTCCAGCATGTTGCAACACACATCAGTGCTTCCTTCATTTTTATGGCTGAATAATATCCCGTTGTATGAATGGAGCCCATTGTGTTCATCCATTCATCCACTGATGTACAGTTGAGTTGTTTGTGCCTGTTGGCTATTGTGGATCATGCTGTAAAGGAGTTAGAATATGCCATCCAACTCTGGGTCCAGTGGTTCATACCTGTAATCCTAACCCTCTTGTAGATCAAGACAGGTAGATTGCTTGAGCAATCAAGAGTTCAAGCCCAGCCTGAGAAAGAGCAAGACCCCATCTGTACAAAAATAGAAAAACTGGCTAGGTGTTGTGTCCAGCTTGAGCAAAAGCAAGACCCCATCTCTACAAAAATAGAAAAACTGGCTAGGTATTGTATCAGGTGCCTGTAGTCCCAGCTACTCAGGAGGCTGAGACAGGAGTATCTTTTGAGCCTAAGTGTTTGGGGTTGCTGTGAGCTATGACACCACAGCACTCCACCCAAGGCAACAGAGTGAAACTCTATCTCAAAAAAAAAAAAAAGAATATGCCATCCAAAATATGCTGCTGTGGCATATTGACTATATAAGTTAAAGGCACTTAAAAAACAACAGGTGCAAAAAGATCACTCTGATCTTTGTGCCATTTCTTAAAAACAAGTTCCCATGTGAAATATGTTCTCTCAATACATCTTATCCTTGAGGAGAGGAAGTTGACACCGAGAGAATCCTGAGTAGACCATAATAAAATAATTCTTACCTTTAAGCCTCCCCCATCATTTTCTTGCTTCTTCACAATGTACGCTTTCTCACACAGTGCAGTAAATAAGTAACTGACTCTAGCTATTCAGGTCCCCATTCCCTTCTGAGGGTTCCCATGTCACTCAAAACTTAAATAAATCTGTGTGGCTGGGCATGATGGCTCACATCTATAACCCTTGCACTTTGGGAGGCCAAGGTGGAGGATCACTTGAGCGCAGGAGTCCGAGACCTACCTGAGTAAGAGCAAAACCCCATGTCTACATGAAATAGAAAAACTAGCCAAGCATGGTGGGGAGTGCCCATAGTCCCAGCTACTCAGGAGGCTGAGGCAAGAAAATTGCTTGAGCCCAGGAGTTTGAAGTTGCAATCAGCTATGAAAATGCTACTGCACTCTAGCCTGGGCAACAGAGTTGATATCCTGACTAAAAAAAAAAAAAAAAAAAAAAGAGGAAGAAGAAGAGAGAAAGAACCCTGACACATTGCTCCAACAAGGACAAGCATTGAAAACATCCTCAGTGAGAGAGGCCCTATACAAAAGGCCACCACAGAACATGATTCCATTACAGGAAACATCCAGAAACAGACAAATCCACAGGGCCGGGGACAAGGAAATGACTGCCAATGGGGATGGATTTTCCTTTTGGAGTGACAGCAATAGTTTCACAACACAGTGAATGTGCTAATGGTTAATTTTACATTCTGTAAATTTTCCTCAATTAAAAAAAAAAAGAGGAGGAGAAATGTCAGGAGTTGGGCAAGAACACACACATGGCTCCTCATCCCTTCTCTACTTTCCCACACCAACCCTCAGCCCCCAGCCCCATGGTCCACATGCTCATGGGGTCCCCAAACACACCACCCTCAGGGCTCCAGATCACAGTCCACAACCACAGCATTCCCAGCTGCCCTGTTAAGCTGAGACTAGGCCCACCTTCCCCAAGGACACGTGATCGGAATAGGGCAAAGAGATTTTAAAAAAAGGCAAGCCAGCTCTATTGCAGTAATTCCAGCACTGGGAGGTCGAGGCAGGTGGATCATGTCAGCTCAGGAGTTTGAGACCAGCCTGAGCAAGACTGAGACCCCATCTCTACTAAAAATAGAAAAATAGAAATGCTTGAGCCCAAGAGTTTGGGGTTGCTGTGAGAAGTGACCACACCATGGCACTCTACTCAGGGTGAAAGAGTGAGACTCTGCCTCAAAAAAAATAAAAAAATAAAAAAAATAAAAACAACCAAGAGAGTAAAGGTAGCAGATTCCCAGCTCAGTGCCAGGTGGACACAGGGGTGGGGGGTGGGGAGGAATCTGAGGAGCTGGAGATGCATGTTGGGGGACTAGTCTCGGGGTGGGGGGCGGAACCCCTTCTGGTCTGGGCTCTCCAGACGAAAGACTTGGGCTTTGCTCCTCCCACCCCCACCTCCCATTCCATGTTGAGCCTGGGCCTTCCTGTAAATAAGTCACCAAGCTGGCTGTGCAGGGACAAACAAAAGGGGCAGCTGGTAGGACAAAGAGAAGCTTGCTTGATGGAACAAAGACAGTGGAGATCTTGGCATGCTCACATAGGACAGTCATTTGTCCCCGTGATCATCCTCGTGCACAGATGACAAAACTGTGGTGAAAAAGCAAAGTCACCTGCCCAGGTGAGTCAGCTCAAGCAGAGGGGTAGACAACCCTGACTGTTCCAGTGGTAGCTGCCTTGTCCCCTCTGGCTAAACGTGGGACAGCTCAACTGCCCCATGAGCCCCACTTCTGCGTGTTCACATCCTTATGTCCTTATTACTCCTCTCACCCCTACACACACACATACACAAAATGTGGGTTGACGTGGGCTCCACTGAACCCACAGAACATGGGAGCAGTTCTGGTGTTCCAGCAGCTTCCGCTTTGCACTTTGGGGAGCTCTGAGTCCCCACGGAAGGAATACAGCCATCCTGCTCTGGAGGCCACTTCAGAGAGAGGCCCAGCTGTCCTAGGCATGACAGAGACTTTTCTCGCTAGGATGTCCAGCCAGCCCGGCCCCCAGATGATGGCAGCCACCATCACGTGGAACGAAGAACCACCAGTGAAGGCCAGGCCCAGTAGTTTAAGAGGCTAAGGTGGGAGGATTAGTTGAGATAAGGCTAACTTAAGGTTGAGATAAGGTTAACTTAAGGTTAAGAGGCTAACTTTGAGAGGCTCAGTTGAGATAAGGTTAACTTAAGGTTAAGAGGCTAAGGTGGGAGGATCAGTTGAGATAAGGAATTAGAAACCAGCCTGGACAATATACACTCCGTGTCTACAAAAGATAGAAAAATTAGCTGGGCCTCATGGTGCACACCTGTAATCCCAGCAGTTCTTCCATGGGGCTGAGGTGGGAGCACCACCAGAGCCCAGGAATTTGAAGCTACAGTAGGCTGTGATTGCATCACTACCCGCCACTCTGGACAACCCGAAACCCTGACAGAGAATAAGACAGATGTTTGGAGCCACCAGTGCATCGTGGCTTGCTCCACTGAGAACCCAAATGACACCCCAGGAAGGTCCAAATCCCACGAGTCCACATAGGTGCTGTGTGGCACCCAAGGGCAGCCCTGAAGCCTGGCCACACATGGGCCTGACCATGTTAACGAAGAAAAACTTAGAAACAAAGCCTGACTCTCTGGCATAACTTCTCCCTACCAAGAGGAAGCAGCCCACTGCAGTTCCATGTCTGGGACAGGACATGTTAGCCCACCACAAACAGGGAGCAACCAACAGGCCAAAATGGTCAGGTTTCCAACCACTGAGCCAAGGAAAGGCCTGGGCCCTCCAAAGACCCTGCAGTCTCGATTCCCACTGCAGAGAACCTGCCCCCAACACACTGCCCAAAGCATGCTTCATTCCAAAACGCATTTCACTCACCTTTCTCCATGGGGGACAGAGTTCCAGATTTGATCTTTACTGCCTCTGGAACCGCTGCTGGTGCATCTGCTCCCTCTCTCCTCACCCAGCATCTCATCATCTGGGGCCAGTTCACCGCATGCCAGACAATGCAGCCCCAAGACCATGCATCCCTCTCAAGGGTGCCCAGGACTCCCCCTACAAGGAGGCTGCAGGGGCTCTCACCATCCCATTCACAGGTGAGGAAACTGAGGGTCAGAGAAGACTTTTGCTCCATTACCCAGAAATTGGACTGTATGTTAACTATATTTGGGGGGGGAAGGGATTGCTTTTTGACACAGGGTTTCAACTCTGTCACCCAGGCTAGAGTGCAGTCATAGTCATCATAGCACACTGCAGCCTCAAACTCCTGGGCTCAATCAATTCCACTGCTTCAGCCTCCCAAGTAATTGGGACTACTGGCATCTACCACCACACATGGCTGATTTTTCTATTATTAGTAGACATAGGGTATCGCTGTTGCTCAGGATGGTCTCTAACTCCTGGCCTCAAGCAATCCCCCTGCCTGAACCTCCCAAAGTGCTAGGATTGTAGGTGTGAGCCACCATGGCCAACATTTTCTGTATTCTTGAGACCCTGACATCTGGGAACTCAATGACCAGGGAGGGACAACTCCTCCCAAGGCTAGTGAATTCCTAGAGATGATAAACAACTTCCAAGTGTAATCCCATCTCCTAATGGAGCTCTTACACTTCAAGCCAAAATTCTCTACCCTCCTAACTCTAATTGCTCCAGGGCCAGGAACCACACAACTCAGAACAGCCCCTACACCCCAGAGCCTGCTAAAATAATTCAAACTAGCTAATCCAAAGCCTGCTCACACTGCCTCACCTGCTCCTTCCTACAGAAGCCACAATAAAGGCTCCTGCCATGTTTCCCCCTCACTCCCTCTGCCTCCTTGGTGTTTCCTGTGTGGCCCTGCCTAGTACAACCTGACATGACTCCTCTTCTTTTGAATCTGTGAATAACAAAGTCTCTCTCTTTTTTTTTTTTTTGCAGTTTTTGGCCAGGGTTGGGCTTGAACCCACCACCCCCAGCATATGGCTGCCACCCAACAAAGTGTCTTTTTAGTGGCAATTTTTTCCTAATCTATCGGCCTCACCATGCTTGAATAATAAAACCTACATTTATTTACATTACTTTTTTTTTTTTTTGAAATAGAATCTCTACTATGTCCCCTCAATAGAGTGCTGTGACATCACAACTCACAACAACCTCAAACTCTTGGGCTTAAGAGATTCTCATGCCTCAGCCTCCCAGGTAGCTGGGACTATAGGCGTCTGCCACAAAGCCCAGCTATTTTTTTGTTGCAGTTGTCATTGTTTAGCAGGCCCAGGCCGGGCTTGAACCCACCACCCTCAGTGTATGTGGCTTGTCCTACCCACTGAGCTATGGGTGCCACCCTACTTTTTTAATTTTTAAAGACAGGGCCTTTCTCTGTCACCCAAGCTAGGGTACAGTGGCATCATCATAGCTCACTTCAGCCTTAAACTCCTGGGCTCAAGCAATCCTCCTGACTCAACCTCCAGAACAGCTTGGACTACAGGAATGTGCCACCACACCAGGCTGACTTTAAAAAAAAAAAAAAAAAATTTGTAGAGATGGAGTCTTGCTATGTTGCCCAGGATAGTCTTGAACTCCTGGCCTCAAGTGATCCTCCTGCCTCCACCTCCCAAACTGGTAGGATTGTAGGCATGAGCCAGTGAGCTCCACCAGCAGTGTAGTGTATTTTTAAACAGGGTGGAGGTCAGACATGGTGGCACACGCCTGTAATCTAAGCCCAGAAGTTCGAGGCTGCAGTGAGCTATGACTGCACCACTGCCTCCACCCTCAGTGACAGAGGGAAATCCTATCTCTAAAATAAATAAATCGCACCTGTAGTCCCAGCTACTCGGGAGGCTGAGGCAAGAGAATCACCCAAGCCCAGGAATTGGAGGTTGCTGTGAGCTGTGCGACGCCGTGGCAATAAAGGGCAATAAAGTGAGACTGTCTCTTAAATTAATTAATTAAATAAATAAATAAGTTGGGGGTGGGGAGACAAACCAAGACCACCCCTAGATACTCAGCTTCCATCTCACGGAGAGAAGGAAGCCATGGTAGATGGGGATCCCCCAGTTTGGAGAAAGAGGCAGCAGTACTGCCTCAGCTCTGTTCTTTTGGGAAGGCTGATGTTAATGCAGACCACCTCCCACCCCAGGCCCGTGTTCCTGCTCCCAGGAAGCAAGAGGAAGAGTGGCTGAGGGAGACGCCCAGGGCTGGGTCCCCAAATCTCACCTTTCCTGGGCAGGGCACACCACCATGGAGAAGGGACTACAGCAAAGACTCTCAGGCTGCCCTGGCCAAGGGAGACAAAGGCCCAGAAGCAGGCAGAGGATGTGAAGCAATTTTAATCACCACCCTTAGATAAGGGCAGCCGGAGTGTCTGGGCACAGGGCCGTCCCATCCCCTGGGAGTGGCCTGAGGCCAGCCCTTTTGTTCTAACTGTAGTTTGTTTCCCATCCAAGCTCCCCAAGTCCAGGCGGAGTGTCTGAAGACCCGCCAAACTCCAGGGTCACATTTATAAGAGCAGGGTTTGAGGTTCCATGTGGCAAGAAGAGCCTAGGTCTCAGAGGGCTGGTGTGTTGACACCTGTGTACACACATATCTGCTCTCCCCTCGCCTGGCTGCACTAGGACTGGGGTGACATGGTAGCAAGTGCTTGTCCTCAGACCAGTGAAGTTTTCCGTTCTGACAGCAGCAGAGACTCCTTCACAGCCACCAGCAACCTCAGTGGTGGCAACAGGCGCTCCTGGGCTCGGAGCCGGGACAGCACCAAGAGGGTGGTGGCAAGCAGGCTTGCACTCAGCATCACTGTGGGGACAGACAGGCAGAGAAGGAGGCAAGAGCTCTGAATACAAGGGGATGGGGATTCTACAGCTTATTCCCTCCCCAACATTTTGCTCCCAGAAGTTCCAAGACCCTAGGAGAGAGTCCTTTCTTTCATCTTACCAGCAGCTGCAATAACCCCATAGGCACTTGGGTTTCCAGAGTGGTCCCTGATGGAGCAAACTGTGGCATTTCTGAGAGAGGTGACACTCTCTGGGGTCACAGAGGTCCCCATGATTGTAGTATTCCCTTTCTGGAAGGTCTTATTGGTTCCTGCAATAAACCCAGGGATTCAGTAGTTAAGGAAGGAGCATAAAGGCTGTGGGGGGGATGCAGAAGGGTACTAGGTATGCCAGGAACCCTTGGGACTTACTCTCCATCCCAAGTGGGGTAAAGTTGGTGAGAACTGCTGCAATGAATGATATATTGCACATCCCCAGCATGGTCACACGATGGCAGGTGGCAGATGTCCTGTTCTACCCACAGGTTCTCTTCTTACCCACAGGTACTCACCACAGCCAAGCTCATCACTGGAGTCAGGACAGTCTGGGTGGCCATCGCAGAGCCACGTGTGGGGGATACAGGTGTCACCCTGTGAGCAACGCTGCTCTCCTGCTGGGCAGACCAGGTGGCTGCAGTTCTGGAGCCTCTCATCAGTGCCACCACGACAGTCACTGGTGCCATCACAGGAGCAAGGATTGCCAGGGGGTGGCAAGCATTGCCCATTCTGGGCACACGGCTCAATCCCTAGGGCATAGAGTCGGTCCAGTCCTGAATGCCCAACCAAGATGGCTCAGTACTCCCAGAGACCCAGTATCTGCAAGCCCCGCCCTCTAAGAACAGCTAGCTTATAAAAACCTGCCCCGCCTAAGGCTCAGCCCCCTGCTCCTGTTAGCTCCACCTTCTATGGACTGGTGGCCCTGCAAGCTCCTACCCCAAGACTCCACTAGCTCTATCTCCCTACAAGCCCCACCTTAGACCCCACTTCTTACATGCATGACCCACACACCCCCTCATCCTGCCTTGCAAGCCAACCCTGCCCATCCCCAAAGCCCCACCCTCACTAGCTTGGCCCTTGCCTCCAAAGCCCTTACACCAGGCCCTGTCCCTGCAAGCCCCACCCCAGGGCATGGCCACTCACTGCACTCCTCCTCGTCGCTGCGGTCGTAACAGTCCCAGTCGCTGTCACAGCGCCAGGTAAGTGGCACACAAAAGCCATTGGTACGGCATTGGAAAAAGGCAGGAGGGCACGAGCCTGCGGGATGCAGGGGGAAGGTGGGGGTAGCATGGGATATGTGTGCAAATGAAGCCTGGGAAGCTTGAGTCTGCATCTCCCTCCAAGAGCACAGTGGTCACAGGCTGTAACCACCAGAAGACAGGTCACGTTCCAGGGCCCAGGAGCCATCTGTTGTTGAGCACCTATGTAAGGTTTGGAGCCCAGCAGTGCATAGCCTCACAAATGAGCCCTACTGGACAGGTATTATTGTGATCCCAGTCTACAGAAAGGAATGCTAAAAGGAAACCAACGGCAGTGTCAGCATTTGAACCCAGGTCTCACTGATCCCAGAGATTTTACCAGGCTCCAAATAGCCAAATGATCTACCCCAGGGACCTCCAAGCTCCGTGACTATGTTTAAGCCCATTACTGGGGGAGGGGCCATTTGCTAACAGGCCCTGAGTCAGGTTCATTGTCAAAGTCAACAGAACCTCACCTGCTTAGCAAAGGGGAAACTGAGGCACTGGAGAAAGAACTTTCCTCAATCACCAAGCCCTGTCACTTCATCTCCTGAATTCTTCCCAGATCTGACCGCATTCCCCATCCTGAATGTGTCACCACCTCCTCCCAGGAACCCTTATCCCCAGGCTCCGACCTCTATTAGAATATCAGAAGACACCTGACCTTCTCTTCCCCTTACCTCCTGTTTTCCTGATCAGCCTTTGGCTTTCAGCTTACTTCCTGGGAGGAGTCTTCATAGGTCTCCCTCAGAGACCTGGGAAGCTCTGCCTTCCACATCTAACAATGATCCCTAAGCCAGTAGGGCCTGCACAGATCAGACACTCAGCGGAGGTCAGGACTGTGGCCTGGTGCCCTAAACCTCAGGGTAGTGTCTGACAGTAAGTGGAGTGGACACAGGTCATACAAGGGTTCAAGTTGAGTCCAGATAAGATCTGAGCCCTCCTGGATTCTCAGGCTGTCCACCAATATGGATAGGCACAAAGGAGCCAAAAACCTGGCCATCAAGAGGAGGGAACCTGAGTGAGAGGAAGGGAGTGGCTTTCAGGATTTCCTTCTGGGTGCAGCAAGGTGGATGGCAAATACCCAACCCTGCCTTGGCTTGGCTTTGCCTGGGCCACCATCCACAGCCCACCCACCCCCACTCCCTATATGCAGTCCCTTCTTAGGCTTTCAGGCCCAATTGTACCTGCAAGCCACACAGTCCCTACGCGCTCCAAAGCCTGGAAGAGCGGAAGAGCTGCAGCCAGCTTCCTTCCCTGCCCACAGGGGTCTGGCAGCCTCCAGGTGTGGCTTCCTCTCCAGGCCTGGCCACCCACAGTGGTGACACTTGTGTCTTCCCCTCCCTGGCCTGCTAGTGTGTGTCCCTCTCTCAAGTAGGCAGCACAGTGGGGCTGACCCTGGCTCCTGGGGCAGTGGCTCAGACAGGAGCCAGAGTGACCAGGGACGTCTCTTCTCAGTCTGAGTTTCCTCATCCATAAAAGGTATATGCTAGGAATTCCTACCTTGGCATCATGTGGAAAGGGGACCACTTGTGTATCAAGTGTTTTATGCTTGGTTAATGTGAATTCTGCCTCCTTGAAAGCATCAGGAACATTTAACCTGAAAAGTCAGGGACTTTGGGGTGACTTGAGGTACCTAATGAGGGGAATGCACAGAGGAGCTGGGAAAAGCATATGAACCTGATCTCAGAGTTGAATGTCAGGGGTACCTGTGTGCACAGGGAGTCCCTTCCAACCCTCCCAGTTGCCTTTAGGGACCTCAAAGAGGGCGCCTCTGTCCTCCGGCCAACACCAACACCACTTAGCTGGGGCGAACATGCCTACAAGAGCATATTTAACTTGTGACGCCAGGCTCCGCGAGGGTCTAGCTCTAGAGTACCAGGGAGGGAGAGACATTTCTTCTCTAAGGCTGGAGGACAAAGAAGGAGAGATGGAGAGGGCACCCAGGGAAATGACGAACCACAAGGCCTGGCCGTGAAGGTTTGAAGGCACAGCCGCAGGAAGAACCAGGTGACTGGCCACGCGGTTAGAGGTCAGACAACCTGAGCCTGCTACTAAGAGCCTTCCCCACCACGCTGGCCTAACGGGCAGCTTAGAGGTGACAGTGGGGGTAAGACAAAGCAGAGCAGGCGTGGGAGATGTGCTCAAGGCCGGGCAGGGCAGAGCACTTAAAAGAAGGTAGAAGTACCCCGACTGAGGGTCCCAACTGGGGTTCCCGCGCGCGAACTCCCGAGCCCAAATCCATGTGTTGGGGGCGTGTCTGAGACAGACGTGCCGCGCAACCAATAGCGAAGGGCCGCCGGCGCGCGGGGGTGGGGGCATAGCGGTGGTAAGGGAGGAGGCGCGCGCTACGGGGCTCACTCACCTGGGGCCTGGGCCAAGGACCGGGTCGGGAGTTGGGTCGGGGCAGCCTCCAGGCCTACTCCGAGACCGAACAGCAGCCGCAGCGCCAGGCCCAGTGCCGCTGTCCGCTGCGCTCCGCCCCGCGCCATCAAGCCGCTAGTCGTGTGGCCCCGACGCGGCCACGCGCAGACCCGCCGGCGCTCTTATTCCTACGCACGCGCACGCGCAGGTTGGGAGACGAGAGGCCACGCCTCTAGATCCCACCGCACAGGCGGCTACGTATTACCGTAAATGCCAGAATACGAGAATCAACGTAATTTGGGGACCTTCCCTACTTTACCCAGGGACAAGATCGGTCGAAAGGCATGGAGCCCGCTTAAAATTATAAATTTCTACAGTTGTAAACGAACTTTTGGGTGCCCACATACACTATTTCACGTTCGCCACCAATTCTGCCTCAAATGTTCTGCGTGATGACCCTGTTTAATACGGTAGCCACTCCGCTCCAACACCCCTTATCCTTATCCTCCGTTGTCCCGCAGCTTTTATGCCCCCAACGGATTATATATTTACTTATTTTGGTTTATTATCTGAATCTCCACTAGAATGCCAGCTGCAGGAGGACAAGCATGCACTGTTGCTCATTGGTATATCCATGGTGCCTGTCTCACAGTTTCTGACTATAGCATAGACTCATAATATTTAGTGAGTAAATAGGATGAATGAAACGTCGTTTCCGGCTTCCATTCGGTGTCTGTCCTTCTCACCTGCATATGATCACCCACTGCCTTATTAGACCTTACAAATCCCGGAGAAGTGGGTATTATTCTGATTTTCTCCTTCAAGAAAAAGATACACGTGAAGACAGCCTTGGGGCTTTCTCTTCCCTCTAGCACACCATAGGTGCATAAAAGAAGCCTTTTTTGTTTTTGACAGAGTCTCACTTTGTCAGCCTCAAGTTATAGCAATCTCCAACTCTTGGGCTCAAGCCATTCTCTTGTCTCAGCCTCCCTAGTAGCTAAGACTACAGCTCCCGCCACAATGCCTGGCTAGGGGTAGAGACTGGGGAGGAGGGCGGCTAGCTTTTGCTCAGGCTGGTCTCGAACCTGTGAACTCGGGGGAATCCACCCACTGGGCCTCCACGAGTTCTAGGATTACAGGCGTGAGTCAACACACCTGGCATAAAAGAAGCTTTTAGTTGGGCGCTTTAGCTCCAGCCATAGTCCCAAATACTCAGGAGGCTGGATCACTTGGAGGCTAGGAGTTCAAGACCAGGCTGGGCAGTATGTAAGACCCCCCACACACACACCTCATATACATATATATATATATATATTTAGACCAGAGTCTCACTATGTTGCCCTCAGTAGAGTGCAGTGGTGTGACAGCTCACAGCAACCTCAAACTCTTGGGCTTGCCTCAGCCTCCCAAGTGGCTGGGACTACAGTCACCTGCCATAATACCCAGCTATTTTTTTGTTGCAGTTGTCGTTGTTTAGCAGGCCCAGGCCAGGTTCAAACCCACCAGCCTCTGTTTATGTGGCCAGTGCCCTAACCACTGAGATACGGGTGCCAAGCCAAGACCGCATCTTTTGAAAAAACAAGGCAGCACCTTGTGGCTCAGTGAAGAGAGCACCGCCCCCATATACCCAGGCTGGTGTGTTCAAACCTGGCCCCAGCCAAACTGCAACAAAAAAATAGCCAGGTGTTGTGGTGGGCGCCTGTAGTCCCAGCTTCTCGGGAGGCTGAGGCAAGAGAATCACATACGCCCAGGAGCTGGAAGTTGCTGTGAGCTGTGATTTTACAGCACTCTACTTAGGGCGACAAAATAAGACTCTCTTAAAAAATAAAAAAATAAAAAACAGGCTGAGCATGGTGGCTCATGCCTGTAATCCTAGTAGTCTGTAAGACTGATTCTAATTCATCCTTTTGTCCCAAGCAGATCCCACCTCCTCCAAGAAGCCTCAGCTTCTAACCTTAGACCCACACTGGAGCATTTACACCTGCTACCTCCAAGTGTGACCTTTCCCTATCTGGCTCTAAGCTTCCAGTAGGCAGGGGAGCCTCAGCACCATCTTGGCATATAGCCAATCTTTTTCACCTGCCAAAAGGTTATAGGGCTGTGCCAAGGGACAGTTGTGATACTCCCCTGCTTAGGGTGACTGTGTGACTCCTACGGAGACTCAGTCCCCTCCTCTTACAGATTCCTCTCTCCTGATCTTTCCTCCCCAGAGACCAGCTGCCTCCATTCTCCACTGAGCTTCAGGGTGGCCCAAGATCAAGCAGAGGTCTCAGGAGGGAGGTCTCAAGTGGTGAAGTGAGCAGCCGGTGGTTGGCCTGCCATCCATACTCTCTTCCTACCTGCTTTTGCTGCCCAACTTCCCCTAATCCCTAAAAGTCCTGGAACCTAACTTGTGGGGTACCACCATTCTCACCACTCTCAGAGCAAAGCCAACCCCTTAAGGGAGACAGTGCTCTCTCCTGAACTGTGTACCACGTAGTCTGACTCTGCATTCAGGGACAGTGTCTCTGTAGGCCCTGGAGTAATGAGTTGGGAGACTCAGCACCAGCTTCACCCCCAAATTCAAGTAAGCTGAGTGTCACTTAAAAAGTAAAAGCAGAAATGATAATGAAGCTCAATATATTTGTAATAAATTAGGCCACATTATCCTGGATCAAATCCAAGGAGGCAAAGTAGGCAAGTGGCTCTAGGGTACAGCGTCACAGGTAAGGCTGGTCCTTGGACAGCTCCCACTTCTTTATGGGAGGAGCTGGTGTTACCGCCTTCTTCTCAGTGGCCGTGACAGCTGAGCTGGAGGAAGAATACAGACTTAAGTCACAGCCAGGTTTCCAAAGAACAATATGAAAAGATCTGAAGGAGACCACACCTGCCCCCAGTACAAACACACCTACTGGGACTTTCTGGATCTGAAGGGCAGAGTACAAGGTGTTCCAGAGTGCCCAGACCCTTCCAGTGGAGTCCCTGAGAATGTCAGCCAACTCTTGCTGGGAGCTGGCAGGGCCCCTTTCTGCCCAAGCCCTGTGTAAACCACCAGGCAGCCTGCTCTGGCTCCTGGACCCCAAACCCACAGTGAAAAGCTGGGTTCCTACCTTCCCACTTTTGGTCCCTAAGGTAAACAAGCCCCTTTCCACCCATTTTCTGTGGCCCCAGGACAGGATACTGGCAAAAGAGCCCGGCAATCAGGTGATCCTCTCCACTGCTCTTCCTTCCTTCCTTCCTCAGGAACTACAAGGCAGTTCCTAGGTACAATGCTAATAAAATGAGGTTCCACCCTCAGGAAGGTGGAGCCGAGTCAACTTGCAACAGAAATCCACACTTCTGGCCCAAAGATGGCTGGGTGGAGGGAGTGTTCCAAGAAGACACTGTGCCACCAAGTCCAGGACCAAGCCCTCTCTTCCCAAGCACCCGAACCCTACAGAAAAGGGTGCAAGAGGGCTGGATTACAGAGGAGGCCCCAAGGGCAGGAGCTCCAGGTGAGTAGAAGAGGCAGAAGGCAGCTGTCCTGGGAAATGCAGACAGACATATCCAAGAGCACAGTGAGGGAGTGTGTGGGTGTAGGTTAGCCTGCCACACTCTGTTGCCAGATTCCTGAGAAATGGAACCTTCACTGACTTGTTTTTTGTCGCCCTGGGGTTCCTCAAATTCTTTGGGCTCAAGCAATTCTCTTGCCTCAGCCTCCTAAGTAGCAGAGACAATAGGCGACCGCCATAGCACCCAGCTAGTTTTTCTATTTTTAGTAGAGATGGGGTCTCAGTCTTGCTCAGGCTGGTTTCAAAGCCCTGAGCTCAAGCAATCCACCTGCCTTGGCCTCCCAGAGTGCTAGAATTACAGGCGTCAGCCACCATGCCTGGCTGTTCTTTTGGTATTTTTTAGTTGAGATAGGCTCTCTTTTTGCTGCCCAGATTAGACTGTAGTGGCATCATCCTCAAATTCCTGGGCTCAAGTGTTCCTTCTGCCTCAGCCGCCATTTGTATTTTTGCAGAGATAGGGTCTGGCTCTTGCTCTGGCTAGTCTCAAACTTCTGGTCTCAAGTGATCCTCCTGCCTCCCAAGTCACTGGATCACTCCACCAAACTCAGCTTGTTTATGAAGTTCTAACTCCACAGCAGGCCTGTCTGACCTCTGATTTCACAAATCTTAGCAGGCTACAAACCTACTGCCCCGATTTTACAAAGAAACCAAGGCTCTAGACTGTAGGACTGTCCCAAGACCACAAGGCAAGTTGGCTATAGAGCCTGGGCACCAATAGGGATCCACCAACTGGTTTGAAATCTTGTTTCTGCTACCCAAGGCTGTGTAACCCAAGCCAGTCACTTGGTCTCTCTGACCCTGATTTCCTCTTCTGCAACAGAGGTCATCTCTACCTCATGGACTTATTAGGAGGCAGGCATGGCAGTGACTAAGAGCTTACAAATATTAATTATGAAGATTAACCCGGTACATATCTATAGTCCTACCTACTCAGGATGCTGAGGCAGGAAGACAGGTTGAGACCAGGAAATGGAGAGTGCAGTGAGCTATGATAACACCACTGCACTCTAGCTTGACAGAGACAGAACAAGACCCTATCGCTTAAATAAGAAATAATACACAATCACAAAAACAGTTAAGTCCAGGTTTCTCCCAGGGCCCCTAAAGGGACCTTGGAACCTCATCTGCTTTGCAGGACACCCATCCCAGCTGAGGGGATAATCAGCCTTGGTGGGGTTAAACAAGCTCTTGGACTAAAAGCCTCCTGGTGGCATAGTTCCTGATGCAGTTGATTCTTGCCCTGTCCATGGTGGGAGAGAAAGTGTCTGATGCAGGAGAAGGTATGTGGGAGCTCTAAGTAAGCAATGCTGGAGATCCTCACCTCTCTGTTGGCATGCCTGAACCCAACACTTTCTGTGAAGACATGATGACAGAAGGGGGCACAACTTCCCGGCGGCCGTCTCGAGTGCAGTAGTAATTGTTGAAGAGCTTGTGGCTGGGGCCCACAGGGAGACTGGGAGGAGGCTGGGTTCTGAGGGAAAAGAACATTGGCACTGAAGCAAAGGGACAGTCATTTGCATACAGGGTACACAGCCAGCCACTGGGATAGGCTATAGGCCAGGGGTGTCCCTTGAGGGGTACAGGGCCCAAAAGCAGGTATCAGCCCCTTTTCTGGACATGAAGGTTCTAAGAGAGGCTGGGGTCCTCCCCAACCAAGGTCCCTTACCTGCTCCAAATGTAGGGGGAATGGAAAACCCTTTAACTCATTAAGGGGAACCCATAAACTCCCAGGAAAGGGGGAGGCCCAGACATTTCCCTCACTCTCCATTGCTGAACTTGGTGACTGGCCTTGCTTCCACCTGTTTCAGATTTAGCCCACTTTGGGTTTTTGTTGTTCTTTTGAGACCAAGTATCACTCTGTTGCCCTGGGTAGAGTGCCATGGCATCATCATAGTTAAAAACAACCTCATATTCCTGGGTTCAAGGGATCCTCTTGCCTCAGACTCCCAAGTAGCTAGAACTCAGGGGCCTGCCATCATGCCCAGCTAGTTTTTCTATTTTTAGTAGAGATGGGGTCTCACTTTTGCTTGGGCTGGTCTCGAACTCCTAAGCTCAAGTGATCCACCTTCCTGGGCCTCCCAGAGTGCTAGGATTACAGGCTACCACATCCAACCCCATTTTATTTTTTTCCCCAAAGGCCAAGAATCCATAGCCTGGAGAATCCTACTGGGATCAAGGCTTATTATTCAAAGAACACTTTGCCCTTGGTACATGCCCAAGTCTCTGCATTTCCTGCCACCATGTGGTCACCAAGACTCTCTGTAGCCAGAACAGGGTGGAGGGGTAAACAGAACTCAGTTCCAGTTTGGGCTAAACCCTGGGCTGAATTTACCTAGAAGCCAGAGACTTTAAAAAGAAATACTAGGCCAGGCGTGGTGCATCACACCTGTAATCCTACCATTCTGGGAGGCTGAGGCAGGTAGACTGCCCTTACCTCACAGGGTCAAGACCAGCCTGAGCAAGGGCAAGGCCCCATCTCTAAAAGTTGCTCAGGCGCTATAGTCCCAGCTACTGAGGCAAGATAATCACTTAAACCTAAGAGTTGGAGGTTGCTGTGAGCTATGACACCATGGCACTCTATGGAAGATGACAAAGTGAGACTGTCTCAAAAAAATAAATAAATACATAAAAATAAAAAATAAAAATATTAAGCTCAAAACAAGAATAGTTTCCCAGAAAGAAAGGATAAAGAAGTCAAGGAAAACGTCAGGATAAATACCTGGTTTTTAGCTAGGCATGGTGGCACATGCCTTTAGTCCCACTTACTCAGAAGGCTGAGGTAGGAGAACTTAAAACTGTTGCTTAAGCTCAACAGTTTGAGGCCAGTCTGGGTAACTTAGCAAGATTCTCTCTTTTTGTAACTTTCCAGAAGAGTATTAGTTTGCTCAAGAAACCCTGTATATTAAACAAACAAAAAATCTGGTTTTCATTTAACCATGTTTTTTTGTTGTTGTTTCTTAAAACAGTCTCATTCTGTTGTCCAGGCTAGAGTGCTGTGGCATCATCACAGCTCACAGCAACCTAAAACTCCTGGACTGAGGCAATCCTCTTGCCTCAGCCTCAGGAGTAGCTGAAGACTACAGGCTCCCACCACAACACCTGGCTCTTTTTTTTCCCTATTTTTATTTATTTATTTTGAGACAGAGTTTCACTTTGTTGACTTTGGTAGTGCTGCAGCATCATAGCTCACAGCAACCTCAAACCCTTGGGCTCAAGGTATCCTCTTGCCTCAGTTTTTCATTGTTAGTACAGACAGTGTCCCACTCTTGCTCAGGCTGATCTTGAACTCATCAGCTTAAACAATCCACCTACCTCAGCCTCCTAGAGTGCTAGGATTACAGGTATGAGCCACTGTACCCCACCTGGTTAGCCATGTTTTTATTTTACTTCTTTTTTTTTTTTTTTTGAGACAGAATCTCATGATGTCACCCTCCACAGAGTGCTATGGCATTACAGCTCACAGCAACCTCAAACTCTTGGGCTTAAGTGATTGTCTTGCCTCCGCCTCCCAAGTAGCCCAGACTACAGGCACCCACCACAATGCCTGATAGCCATGTTTTTAAATAGCTTTTCTGTCTGGTAACCATTTTGCTATAATTCAACGTTTTCTTAGAACAAGTGATATACTTATTGTATTTTTTTTTACTATTAGAAAAGTTTATTTAACAAAAAGTTGAATATGAAAATGTACAAGACCCAATTTTGACATCATAGTAAAACAGGCTCATTGAAGAGGGGACAGGGATTTCTCTGAACAGCCATTATTTATACTTGTTCCAAGGCTTCTAACATGATGATATAAAGGTAAAAATCTTGGTGTGGCACCTGTTGCTCATTGAGTAGCGCACTGGCCCCATATACTGAGGGTGGCAGGTTCAAACCCGGCCCTGGCCAAACTGCAACAAAAAAATAGCCAGACATTGTGGCAGGCACCTATAGTCCCAGCTACTCGGGAGGCTGAGGCAAGAGAATCGTCTAAGCTCAAGAGCTAGAAGTTGCTGTGAGCTGTGATGTCACAGGGCTCTACTGAGGGCAACAAAGTAAGACTCTGTCGCTTTAAAAAAAAAAAAAAAAGGGCAGCGCACCCATGGCTCAGTGGTCAGGGCATGCCGGCCCCATATACCGATGGTGGCAGGTTCAAACCCAGCCCCAGCCAAAATTGCAACAATAAAATAGCCGGGCATTGTGGCAGGTGCCTGTAGTCCCAGCTACTCAGGAGGCTGAGGCAAGAGAATTGCTTAAGCCCAAGAGTTTGAGTTTGCTGTGAGCTGTGACACCACAGCACTCTAGCAAGGGCAACATAGTTAAGACTCTATGTTAAAAAAGAAAAAACAATATATTATATGAAAGATAGAATTTACTTAAGGAATACAGAGATGACCAAGGCCATAGTTTTCCACACCCCCACAAAAAGATAAAGAGAGGTCCAAATGAATCACTAGAGGGTGCTGTTGTATTAAAGAAGTTTAGGGAGGCATCTGTGGCTCAGTGGGTAGAACACCGACCCCATATGCGGAGGGTGGCGGGTTCCAACCCAGCCCTGGCCAGCTAAAACAGCAATGAGAATTGCAACAAAAGATAGCTGGGCGTTGTGGCGGGCACCTGTATTCCCAGCTACTCAGGAGGCTGAGGCAAGAGAATCACTTAAGCCCAAGAGTTGCAGGTTGCTGTGAACTGTGATGCCACAGCACTCTACCGAGGGTGACAAAGTAAGACCCTGTCTCAAAAGAAAAAAGAAAAGTTTAAAATTGTACAAAACCATTTCTACAACCGGCATACCAACTACCCCAGTAGAAAAACAATTCCGTAGTTTGGGGGCTATTTGTCTGTTTGTTGAGACAGGATCTTGCTCTGTCTCCCAGGCTAGAGTGCCATAGCCTACCTCACAGCATCCTCAAACTCCTGGGTTCAAGCAAGTCTCCTGCCTCAACCTCCTGAATAGCTGGGACTACTGGTACAAGCCACCACACCGGCTAATTTTTCTTCTTCTTCTTCCTTTTTTTAAGAGACAGGGCCTTGCTCAGGCTGGTCTTGAACTCCTGGACTGAAGCAATGTTCCCACCTCAGCCTTCCAAAGTCAATTCAGTACTTTTGATGTTTTGAATTAGTCACATGTAGACATAAGGTTGGTTATTCTACTTCTATTTTTCTTCCTTTCATACCTTCAGTGAGTGCCTTCCCTCCACCTACTCCTCTCTTTTCATATGCCACAAGCTCCTTCCCCCAATGTGCTCTAGCCACCCTGGCCTCTTCTGCACGCAAGCCAGCCTTGTCGCCTGTCTTTCCTCCTTGGCCCTTAATTGTTCTTATTCCCCTGTCCAGAATGCCTTTTCAGTAATTACTCTTTGGTCCCTACCCATCACTCAGGTGACTCAAATGCCAATATCTAAGAAGAGACCTTTCCTAACCACCTGACCTCAGGTCACCAATATCCAGCTTCTGCTCATTTCCTTTTGTCTTCAATGGTACAGCAGAACAATGGTACCTGCTGTGCTTGTTTCCCTACTGTTTCTATCTAGGAAGTGATCTGAAAGGAATGTGGATATCCCCAAGGCTGAGGACATACGTGACAGGGCTTTGTAAATACCAACTAATTTTTTAATACGAATGAGTCTGAAATCAGGACATTTCTGGGTTCAAATCCCAGCTGTCACTTTCTAGCTTCTGAGTGACTTTATGCAATGACTTAGCCTCTCTGTGCTTATTTTTCCATTTGTAGCTTTGGAGAACCTAACTGGCATGGCCATGGCCACACTGAGAACTGGAAACCTCCTCATGATACCCACTCATAATGTATGCCCAGCATTGACACTCCACGAGAGCTGTCTCCAGAGTCGGGCAAGGTTAAAGGCAAACCTCTGCCTCCATGGCCTGGCAGCGGGCTGGAGGCAGGATCTCAGCCCAGCGATCCAGGGAATCGGAACATGTCCCATAAAGGAACATGGATTTTATTTTTGGTGGAGGAAGGACAAACGCAGAGACTAGGGCAGCGAGCCGGGGGCCTGCTCACCGCTTGGAGATCTCCTGGTAGCGTAGCTGCAGCTTCGCCTGCAGGTCTTGCTGTGGGAGAAGAAGGGAGGTCAGCCTGCAGGACACCTCAGGAAAGGAGACGGTGAAGAATAGGGATGATGATACGGAGATGAAGACAGGGATATGGTTCCTGCAAGTGAAGAGGAAAGCCGGGGTCCGGGCCCTCAAGTCCCAAGACAACGAAGGTCAGGAGCTAGAGAGATCCCAGGTCTAAGTGGGTCTACAGCGAAAAGGGAATCAAGGTCTGATCGGGTGGGGCAGTTGTCTCTGGCTAAAACAGTCACGATTTGGAGTGTCCCAGGGAGATCCTAGGCTAAGCAAGGGGTGCTGGCTTAGGAGGAAGGTGAGAACGGGAGCGGGTCTGGGGGACACGGAGCCCATAGACCCCAAGCGCGGTCCCATCTGCGCCCCACACACCCCAGAAGCCCAGTTACGCAGCCGCTGGATGATACGGGTAGCGGACGCCATTTCCCCTCCGCGCTAAAGGTCGCCTTTGACGGCTCCGCCGCGAGGAATGCTGGGAAGAACTCGGCGTAATCTCGCGAGAGATGTAGTGGGCGGAGCTAGAGCGTCCAATAAAGCTGGTCTTCAGACACGTGATCTTTCTCAGCCGGCGCGACAGCCGTCTTGCCGCCATCATGGATACAAGCCGCGTGCAGCCAATAAAGCTGGCCAGGGTGAGGTGGGGGCCAGAATTTGGGTTGGAAAGAGTAGAGGAGCCGGGCGGGCAGATCTAACTCCAGCTTGTTTTCCCCAGGTTACCAAGGTGCTGGGCAGGACCGGCTCTCAGGGACAGTGCACGCAGGTGAGTGGGTGGGGGGAACCGGGACGACTCCTCAGAGTCTGAACGCGGATGGTGGCCCTTTCCCCGCCCCAGCCAAGTGCCAGCCGGAATCCGAAAACCCGTGTTCCCTCCATCCCAAGCCTCTTATCCTTTTTCACCAAGGGCCTGCCAACAGGGTTTGAGCACTGTCTGGCTCGTTCCTCGGGCTTCAGTGGTCCCTAATAAGTATCCGCGATCCTACCCCAACACGCCCTCTGAACCTAAATCTGCTTTCAACCCGGTGGAGCCTGTTCGTGGCCCGCCCTGACTCTTTCGCGTCGGACCTGTAGGTGCGCGTGGAATTTATGGACGACACGAGCCGCTCCATCATTCGCAATGTAAAAGGCCCCGTGCGCGAGGGTGACGTGCTCACCCTGTTAGAGTCGGAGAGAGAAGCTCGGAGGCTACGCTGAACTTGGCTGCTGGTGGGTGCAGAGAGGCGGCCCCTATTAGACTCTGGGCTGGTGGTAGGGAGGCTTCACTACATGGATAAAAAGTCTTGGGAGGCAGAAAGGGTGTGCGAAAACTGGCAAGAGGGTTGAAGGGAGTTTGCAAGTTGCTAAAGGGGGAGGAGGGACCGGTCAGCATCTCATTCTTGGGTCTGTTTACAGTGTCCTGGACGTTACAGTTGCAACCACTTGGCTTAACAAGGATGATCTGGAAGTGTTAAATAAAGCGTTCGCATTGTCTGTAAATCTGGTTCTTTTCTGGCTTGTCTAAAGTTTTGCTAGGTTTCTTGGGTGGTCACAGGTAGTCAATGCTGCACTCTGGACGCTTGGGGAGGCATTTCCTTTTTAAGGATGGTGAACCATGTGTTTTAATGTGTATACACACTCCCACTCTAGACAGAACACAAGCTTAGTAGGGATTGTTTATTGGGAAAGAAGTTTGGGGAAGTGGGTGAACTAGGGCTGTATCACTTAGCACCCACCTCACTTTATGGGTCTAGTGTGAGCCCCTCCCTGGACACAACCATGGAAGCTAAGACACCCTTGATTTTGACCTGGGTTATCACCTCAACAGAGGATCCTGGCTTCTTCTGTGTCCCAGAAGCTCATATGGGGGTAGAAAGATCTCTCATCCAGGTCCACTAAGCCCAGCAGCTCACTGAGGCTGGTGGTCCCCAGCAGTGTCACTGCATCCTTCACCAGGTGTGGCTGTGGGGAACTCAGAGGATGACTGGCTCTAGAGAGAGAAGGATCCTGCTGTGGTCATTCCTAAGGAGGATCTTTACCCTCTGCCTTGGAGCTGGACTGCCTGTTTGGAATCCCACCTCTAACCCTTTCTGACTTGAAACAGATGCCTGACCACTCTTCCCCTGTCTCTTTAATAGTGGAGTGAGTACAGATGCTTCTCCATTTATGATGGGGTTATATCCCAATACAGCCATGTTAAGGTGGAAATCTTCTAAGTCAAAAATATGTTTAATACATCTAACCTGCCAGATATCTTAGTTTAGCCTACCTTGAATGGGCTCAGAACACTCACATGAGCCTACAGCTGGGCAAAATCATTTGACCAGATGGGCAGGATAATTAGATGACTTTGATTATGAAAGTGCTGAGAACAGAGCCTGGCATTTTTTCTTGAGTATAAGCCACCATCCTTTGGGGGCAAATTCTGTATGTTCTGCTCCCAGGCTTGCCGTCCTCCCTGCTAACAAGGTGTCATCCAGTCTCCAGTCCTAGAGTCTGCACCCTCTTCCCACTACCCTGCCTTAAGGCAAAGATCTCCCTTTTCATGTGAGCCTCCCTGGGGGCAGGTCACAGGAGCCCAGGGACATGGAAGAAAGGTCTGAGCTAGGTCTTCCTCAGCTTTGCAGTGTGTGGCCTTAGGTTACTTTTCCTCTGGAGGATTCAGTCTCAACCTGAGGTTATGGTGTTTGCAAGTTTAGACATCAGATCCCACCATGTGGGAGAATCACAACACTAACCCCTGCTTCTACCCTTGAATAGCAGAAAGGAATTCCTGGGTACACTTAATATCCTTACCAGACAGGATTTACAGCTGGAATCTTTGTTTCTTGGGTGGCACTCACCTGGGACTCAGGCTGGTTCAAGCTCAAGTAGGCATGCAGCAGAGCAGCCACCTCATCCTGCTTGGTCTCCAGGGCAATGGCCAGGGCACTGGTGCCCTCCTGAGGGACATAAGGGATGGTTAGGTCCCTGAGCCAAGCATGGGCACATGTCAAAAACACACCAGCAGGGAATGGTGGTGGCTCACATTGTCCAGAATGGTGGGGTCACAACCTGGCTGGGCCAGCAGCAGCCGCACAGTATCCAGGCGCCCGTACTCGCTGGCACACATCAGTGCTGTGGCCCCATCTGCATCCTGTGTGTTCACATCAGCCCCACATGCCAGCAGAGCTGCCACCATGTCCTGACAGCCGTGGCTAATGGCTAGCATGAGGGCTGTCTGCCCTGTCTGGTGAGTGGGGAGAAGGGACTGAGGTTGGAGTAGGCTGAGGGGTGAGGGTTGGACACAGGTTGACTTCCAAAGTAGACATGACCTCTGGACTTGGAGCCAGAGTAGAGGTTTCCACTCACCTGGCTGGCCTTGGCATTGACATCACCTATGCGGAAGAGTCTCTGTACCACAGCCATGTCCTCTTCCTGCCCCACATTAGTGAGTGCAGCCAGCATGAGGGCTGAGTAGCCAGCTCTATTCTGGCGATCAACCTCGCAGACCCCTGAGAGAAAAGGTCCTCTATCCATCTAGAGGCCAACACCCCTAGCCCAACTCGGTCCTCTAACTTCCCTCCAAGTGTCAGGTATGTCATCTGTATAACAATGGTCACATCACCATTCCCCCTGAACAGTCAAATAGTTCCTGGCTAAATAGGGTTTTGCTCAAATGAAGTGTTCCTGGACCTCTCTGTTTCAAAGTGACAGGACTTGGTTTTTTTCCCTGCTGTATCCCTCAGTACTTACAATGCCCAGCACACAGTGGGTGCTCAGTAAACATTAGTCAATGAATTGGGGGAGGGGGGTCAAAAAAAATAAATGGATGTGTCTTTTCACAGCTTTGCTCCCCTAGTCTCTGAATCCACTCCAGGTTCTCTGTGGCAGCCAGGAGCAATGATTCAAAAGAAATTTGGCCCAGTGACCCACCTACTGAAATTCTCTCAGGTCTTCCCCATTATTCCTGGCATACAGGTAGCTGTCTGCTATGGCCTGTAGGTTTACTAGCTTCTGGTCTTCTGGAATCATCCTCTCCCCTACTGCCTGTGTTGTGGATTGAATTGTGTCTCCCCAAAATGATGAAGTGATGTCCTATGTTGTATGATTGTAGCCTTATTTGAAAAGAAGTTTTGCAAGTGTTATCAAATTAAGAAGTCCTTAGGGTAGGACCAAATTCAGTATGACTGGTGTTTTCATTTTATTTGTTTTTGGTTTTGTTTTTGAGACAGAGTCTCATTCTGTCACCCTGGTGTCATAGCTCAGAGCAACTTCAAACTCTTAGGTTTGAGCAATCTTCTTGCCTTAGCTTCTCAAGTAGCTGGGACTGCAGATGCCCACCATAATGCCTGGCTAGTTGTTTGTTTTGGTTTGGGTTTGGGGTTGTTCTTTTTTTTTTTTTTTTTCTATTTTTAGTAGAGATGGAGTCTGGGTCTCATTCTTAATCGGGGGAGTCTCGAACTCCTCAGCTCAAGCAATCCTCCCATCTTGGCCTCCCAGAGTGCTAGGATTAGGTATGAGCCACCAAGCCCAGTCTGATTGATGTCTTTATATGACAGAGACAGAGACAAACACAAGGTCAGCAGGATGTGATAGAGAGGATGGGAGTTAAGCAGCTATAAACCTAGAACACTAAGAATTGCCCACAACTACCAGAAGTGAGGAGAAAGGCATAGAATGCATTCTCCCTCTGAGTTCCCAGGAAGGAACCAACCCACCAACACCTTGAGTTCAGAATTCTGACCTCCTGAGCTAAAAGAAAATAGTTTTTTTGTTTGACAAAGTATGTGGTGCTTTGGATGGCAGCCTAGGAAACAAATCCAGCCTGGTTAACGCTGTCCATCCTGAAGTAAGCACAGACATTGTTAGCTCAGCTTTCTCTGGAGTGGCAGTTTTATTTTTTATTTATTTATTTTTGAGACAGAACTTCAAGCTGTTGCCCTGGGGAGAGTGCTGTAGCATCATAGCTCACAGCAACCTCCAACTCCTGGGCTCAAGTGATTCTCCTGCCTCTGCCTCCCAAGTAGGATGGGACTACAGGTGCCCGCCACAACACCTGGCTATTTTTTGTGGCAGCCATCATTGTTGTTTGGTGAGCCCAGGCTGGATTTGAACTCACCATCTCAGGTGTATGTGGCTGGTGCCTTAGCCACTTGAGCCACGGGCACCGAGCCTGGAGCAGCAGTTTTAATTCCTGTCTCCACTGCCACTCTGAAAGCTCCAGAGGATGGGGTGCTTTGGGGAAGATGAAAGGGGGTGGAAGAGGCTGGATCCTGGTTATAGAACAGATAACACAGTGAGGGAAGGGATCTGAGATAGTGAGCTGGGGAGCAGAGGGCAGTGGTGTCAGAGATGGAGGGGCATTACCTATTTGTGTGAGTGTCCATCTGTTCCTTCAACAATACCAGTAGAGGGTATCACATGGGGAAGGGGCACACAGAAATAACCAGAGCAGGGTCTCAGTAGACCCCATCCATCTTCCCTCTCCCAGCTACCCTGAGGCCTTGCTTAGCTAAAGGATCATCCATTTCTTTCATTTTTTTCTTAGAGTTCTCATTGTTGCTCAGACTAGAGCACGGTGGCATCAGTCTAGCTCACAGCAACCTCAAACTCTGGGGTTCAGGAGATCTTCCTCCTTCTGAGTAGCTGGGACTACAAGGCACCAGCCACAATGCCCAGCTAATTTTTCTGATTTTTTTTTTTTTTTAATTATTAGAGACAGGACTTCAAAGTGACAGGACTTGGTTTTTTTCCCTCTTGGTTTTTTACCCTGAGCAGAGCCACTGCACTCAGCCAATCACCACATTTCTTTATTTATTTTATTTTATTTTTTTATTTTATTTTATTTTATATTTTATTTTATTTTATTTTGCAGTTTTTGGCCAGGGCCAGGTTTGAACCTGCCACCTCCGGTATATGGGGCTGGCGCCCTACTCCTTGAGCCACAGGCAACACCCCACCACATTTCTTGATTTCATGTCTTGGTTTTTATCGCTTTATCGTGGCCCATATCCCCATTTATTTCCTTTTTTATTTTTATTTTTATTTTTTTTAAAGAGAGGGTCAGGGCCTGGTGGAGTGGCTCATGCCTGTAATACCAGCACTCTGGCAGGCTGAGGCGGGGATGGGGGATCGCCTGAGCTCATGAGTTTGAGGCCAGCCTGAGCTAGAGCGAGATCCTGTCTCTAAAAAAATTATATAGCTGGGGGTTGTGGGAGGCACCTGTAGTCCCAGCTACTCAGGAGGCTGAGGCAAGAAAATTGCTTAAGCCCAAGAGTCTGAGGTTGCTTCGAGCTTTAATGCCATGGCACTCTACCACAGGTGACAAAGTGAGACTCAGTCTCTAGATAAATAGGGGGTCTCGGGTCAGGCATAGTGGCTCCCGCTAAGATAAGAGGATTTCTTGAGCCCTATAGTTTGAGGTTGCTGTGCTACAATGACACCAGAGCACTGTATCCAGGGTGATAGAGTGAGACTCTTATCTAAAAAAAAAAAAAGACAGGATCTCACTCTGTTGCCCAGGCTGGAGTACACTGTCATGTTCATAGCTCATTGCAGCCCCGAATTTCTGGGCTCTAACAGTCCTCTCACCTCAGCCTCCCAAATAGCTGGAACTATAGGTGCTTACCACCACAGCTGGCTAATTTTTAAATTTTTTGTTAGAGACAGGATCTGACATGTTGCCCAGCCTGGTCTTGAACACCTGGGCTCACGCAATCCTCCCACCTCAGCCTCTCAAAGTGCTGGGACTATAGAAGTGAGCCACTGCACCTGGCTCATATTTTTATTTGATATTCCCCTCTCCCCTTCCTCACCCACCCTGACACACAGCTATACATTCATAACAGTTCTGTGGGAGTTAAGGCATGCATTCATTCAACAAATACTTCAGAGCTCCCTGTGGGTTTGCCAAAGAGGCTGGATGAGGTGAAAGAGCAGGATGGGGAAGAGTTCATAACAGACCAAAGGAGACATGCAGAGGGGTAGGGGCATTGAGTTCATAACAGACCAAAGGAGACATGCAGAGGGGTAGGGGCATTGGAATGGGAAGGAAGCAATGGGTAATTGTCCCTATAAGGCCCAAGGATTGTTGAGGAGAGAATGGATGCCAGTGAGCTGAGAATTTGGGAGGGGAGAGGAAGGAGGGGAACTGGCAAGTGAGATTATGTAAGGGGCACAGTTATTAGAGGCATCAGGATATAAGGTTGACCCTGTATGTGGAAGGCTAATGAGAGCAGACCTCAAGATCAAGGGAGGGGAGCCAGCCAAGGATCTGAGAAGCTGGGAAGTCAAGGGACATCCAAGAGGATACCGAAATTGACAAGTCCAGGACAGGTCTCCAGGTGGCCTTGGACCAACCCATTTTCTTTCCCTTTTCTCACTTGTAATTCTAAAGAGTAACCTATAGATTACTCTGGGCATGCCACATCCTGAAATAAGGAAAAACTTGCTAGAACAACCTGGGCTCTGCTCCTGTCCCCCTCCTAGAAACAGGATATCCTCCAATGCTTTAGCCCAGTGACTCACATATGCCAGGGTGTAAATCCCAGGGTTGGCCTACTTTCCTAGGTTCTTCACCTGCAGTGCATGCACCTGGAGCAGCTTCCCAGAGCCTTGGGAGATTGGCTCACTGTTAACCCCAGACTTCTGTTTCCCTTGCTGCCTATCTGTAAGCAAGAAATTTGAGGCCAACTTGTGTGAGTAAGTAACTTGTGTGTAACTTGTGTGAGTGAGTGTCTGACCTCACTGGGTTTAGGCAGGTAGGAAAAATGCAGCCCAAGATACAGTGAGCTGAAGTGACCAGTGACAATGAATTTGCTCTGCAGCCAGGATTAGGCTGGATCAGGACAGGGAAAACAGGCCAGGAGCTAAAATTCAAGAAACAAGGAGTGACTTGAGGCTAGAGGGAGAAGGCAGAAGAAGGAATAAGGGATAGTGGTCTAATCAATGACAAGAGAATCCAAGATAGAGCTTAGGAACAAGGGGTGGGAAGGTCTGGAAATGGATAGCAAAGCAAGGTAGACACACAGCTACCTCCAGGCCCAGAGTTCCAGAGCAATGAAAGAGGAAACAGACCCTCTAAGGGGAGGGCATGAAGAATCAGGGTCCTAGAGAGGGAAAGGCCCCAGGTTTACATGACAGCAACAGGTAAGGGCAGGGAGATGGCAAGAACCAGGGGACAGTCTAGGAGTCAAATGGGAATTAGAATGTAGGGGATAGCCAGGCATGGTGGCTCACGCCTGTAATCCCAGCACTGTGGGAGGCTGAGGCAGGAGGATCGCTTGAGCTCAGGAATTCGAAGCTTGTCTGAGCAAGAGTGAGACCCTGACTCATGCAAAAAAATGGAAAAACCCAGCCAGGCACCGCAGCGAATGCCTGTAATCCCAGTGGCTTCAGAGGCAGAGGCAGCAGAATGCCCCAGCCTGAGTCTGAGGTTGCAGTGAGCTAAGACGCCATTGCACTATGCTCAAGGCATAGGGTAGAACTCTGTCTCGAAAAAAAAAAAAAAAAAAAACCAGAAAAAAAAAAGAATGTAGGGGATGGCCAAGTGCAGTGCTTCATGCCTGTAATCCCAGCACTGTGGAAGGCCAGAGTTGGAAACCAGCTTAGGCAACAAGAGCAAAGCCCCATCTCTACAAAAAATAGAAAAATTAGCTGGGCATGGTTGCATGTACCTGTAGTCCCAACTACTCAGGTGGCTGAGGCAGGAGGATTACTTGAGCCCAGGAGTTCAAGGCTGTAGTGAGATATGATGATTCTACCACACTCCAGCCAGGGCAGCAGAGCAAGACCCTTCTCTTATAAAAAAGAACACAAGGGCTAAAGGAAACCAAAGGACCAAAGGAGCCTGGGATCTCCTATGGTGACCAATGCCTATGCCTGCTTCACCCCTGCTGCAACCCCAGCCTCCTTTAAGGCAGGAGATGCCCAGGAAATTCATTTGGATTCATTCACTGTCCTCCAGCCCCCAGAGCAGCTGTCCTTCCCCAGGTCAGCATACCCTCAGGGATGGGAGGGGTCTGTGTGTTTAGGAGGTTGGGGACAGACAGTGAGAGCCATCTCAGCCCACAATGAGTCCCAGAGATTACTGGACCCACAGGAGAGTCCCTGGGGATGTTCCTGGAAAACAGTGTGGAGTTCCCAGGGCTGCACTGGTGCCTAATAGGCTCTCAGTAAATGCCTGTGCCCTCAGCAACATCTGGATGTGTGCCTCTCTGCTCCAGAGGGGGGAGGTTGAGGCAGGGGATGAGCTACAGTAGGCAGGTGATAGAAACCGGTAAAATGGAGCCAGCGCAGGACCTGGGGTTGGGGGCGGCAGGCCCAGTGACCTAACCCAGAAAAGTAGTCAGAGCCCTGTCCAGTGAGCATGCTCCCTTGAAGGTGGCCATCGGGGCTCAGGAACTCTATGACTGTGTCCACGCTGGAGATTCAAGGACAGAGGGCATGGTTCCACATTAGCAGTGGTACAAACAAAGCTCAGGGTAACCTCAACCTCTTTGGCTCCAGTGCTCCTCCTCCCTCAGCCTCCCCAGTATCTGGGACACAGGTGCATACGACCCTCAGCAAATTTTTTTTTTGTGTGTGTGTGTGTAGACAGTGTCTCATTCTGATGCTCAGGCAGTCTCAAACTCCTAGCCTCAAGCAATTGTCTAGCCTCAGCCTCCCAAAGCTAAGTCATGCCTTTAAACTGACGTCCACCTAACCCTAGAGCAAAGAATTTCCTTATCCTTAAAAGTGGGAAAAGCCTCAGAGCAGAGCCAGCAGTGTGGTGGTGTCAAGAGTCCGTGGCAATCCATTCATTAGGAAACTGGAACCCCAGGAAGAGGCCTGCCCTGTGCCTGGCCAGCCCTTCTCTGCACTCTTCTCAGGGGTCTCACTCCAGGGGCAACCCTGGCCCCCACCACCACTTCCTGGCCTCCTGCCCACCCTTCCTTGGCTCTGACCCGTATCCAGCAGCAGCCTCGAGATGGCCAGGTTCCCATGAGAAACGCTGTAATGCAGCGCCGTGTTCCCGTTGCCATCCACCAGGTTCACCACGTGGGCCAGCAGCTCTGGTCCCAGGCTCGCCACTCCTTCCAGCACCTTGGCCACAGGCTCTGCCTGAGAGCGCCGCTGGCTGGCCACTCGAAACCACTCCTGGGCCACCAGGTGAGCAACGCCCTGCCGCCACAGGGGTATAGATGGGCTTCGGCTATGGGAAGGGGTGTATGGTGGGGAGGAGGCGGGAGCTGGGGCTGGGAAGACCCTTTTGGTGCTCAAGCAGGTCCCTGCTTGTCCTCATGGGAGTGGGGCTACAACCCAATCAGAGAGGGAGGGGTCCTTCCCTTCTGGGGAAGTTATCAGCAACAAAACCTGGAGTGGGGAATGGCAACGAGCGCTTGCCTTAGGGAAGTCGGGGAGTGGGACTGGGGCAGACCCCTTTTGGTGAACCAAGGCAAGGTCGGCTCTGTCCTAAAGCCAAGATTCCTTTGGAGAGCCGGGTCATGGAAGGTCCAGACGGGGCCCACACTACTCCAGGTGGAAAGCGTTCTCCTGGCACTCACGCTGTTGCGCGCTCCTCCGCGAGGTCGGCTTAGCTGCCGCTGCAGCTCTGCGCACGCCTCCCTCAGCCGTGGGCTCAGCTCACACCTGCCGGAGAGACCAGGAGAGGCTCAAGAATCAGCACGCGGTGGCGACAGGCAGGGGTGCAGCCGTCCTAGCTCCAAACCCCTATACCGCTCACCTCCCCTGTGCCACCGGCAGAGACTCTGCCTCGGACTCAGGGTCCTGGAGATCCCCACTGGTAGGAGGGCCCGAGTCTGATCCCCCATCGCTGTCGTCCCCAGAACCCGAGGAGCTCCTAGAGGGCTCGGCGCCACCGTCCTCGCTGTCGCAATCGCTGGCGTCCTCGCTGGACGAGCTCTCGTACCTGGAGACAGTGTGGGAGGCGTCTGCTGAGCCTCCCGTAAGGGCCTGTTCTGGAGTCCTGAGAAGTGGGAGTGGCCGTCCCCATTTCACAGTTGAGGAACTGAGGATTGCCAAGACCACGCTGCGGGCTGAGTAGCAGAGTTGGGAAATCAAATCCCAGTCTGTGTCTCAGCAGATGCTGCCAAAGGGAAGGGGAAGGTGCTCACTCTCCGTCGAGGACCCCAACAAACTGCAGGCTTTTGAGTCCCGGGCTGGGTTGGGCACTGGGTGTACTGTCTCTCTTCTTCATGATGGATTTGAGGACGGCTGGAAGAGATCAGATTAGGATACTGAGTTCCACTTCAGGGACCCATAGGCTAGGGCTCAGTCAGGGGTCCTTACTTACCAGCAGGGGCCACAGCCTGGTCTGCATCCCTGGATCCCGGCGGGTTCCCCTGAGTCGAGGGCGGCGCCTCCGCCGGGGACTCGGTTTGCGTGGCCTTCTCCGCACATCTCCACGGGGTCTGGGTGGCGACCTCGCGCGGCGGGGACTTGGCTGCCGCCGCCTCCGCCGCTTCGCAGGCTTCCTCCAGTTCTCGCAGCCGGTCCCGCAGGAGCTCGCTCACCCCGCGCTGGTGCTCCACGCTGGCGCGCAGCAGCTCCAGCTCGCGCTCGGCAGGCGCGGGCAGCCCCAGCAGCGCCTCGGTCACCCACGCGTCCGCCTCAACGGTCTCGCGAGCTGCCTCCACGCCCGCCTCACTGGTCTCCAGAACCACTTGGGCACCCTCGTCTCGGGTCTCAGGCATGATCTCAGCGCCCACCTCCCGGGTTTGGGGCTTCCCGTCGGGCGTCCCGGCCGCGCCGTCGAGGACGAGGAGCGCGCTCTCGCTGCGCCTGGCAGCCAAGTCGTAGAGACCATCCGCCCGGGGACAGGCCCTGGCACGCACGCCGCGCTCGGAGGTGGCCAGGCGCTCTGTGAGCCGCCGCAGCTGTGAGAGCTTGTCCCGGCGTGCGTCGGCCTCCCTATTGGACTCTGGCTGCGCGCGCCAGGCCAACAGCCGCGCCTTCTCTGCGCGCAGCACGCGAACCTGCTCCTGCAGCTCAGGCAGCGCACGCGCCTGGTCTTCCAGCTCCCGCAGCCGCCGCAGTGCTGCGGCCATCTGCTCGCGCACCAGCTGGAGCTGCGCTGGCCCTGGCGAGGCCGGGGCCGGGTTGGGGGCAGGGCTGCTGCAGCCCGACCCCCGCGGGCTGAGTGGGACAGTGCAGGCCGGACCGCGCACGCTCTCGTGCGCCTGTGCTAGCTCCAGCCGCCTGCTGGTCTCCAGCAGCGTGTGCTCGACGCGCAGGTTGAGCACCGGCGCGCGCGGCGACACGGGTGGCAGCAGGCGCCCTGGAGGTGCTCCTGGGGAGAGCGCGCCCGACGCTCCGCCGTCGTCACTCGCCAGGGACTCGCTGGACGTCCAGGCTCCAGGGCTGCGCACGCCCGCGAGGCCGGGCCGCTGGGCGCGGGGACAGCGGGAGGGCGGGGCTCCCGGGACTCCGCGGGCTGTGGAGCCGCGCTCCAGCTCCTCCACATACTTGAGGAAGTCCAGGTCCAGGTGGAAGCCGTAGGGCGTCTCCACCGAATAGGGAGAGCCCGGATTGTGAACGCCCTCGGTTGGGCCCGAGCACAGACGAGTGCCACCCAGGTCTGCAGGCACTATGGGGGCATGGAAAGGTCATGCAGCGTGTCTTCCACTACCCCAACATATGCCTCATGACTGCCAGAGCATACACCCACGTCCAAGGCTCGCACACCTATCTGCACCCAAATAGTTATTCTGCCACGCATTATTAAGCACCTGCTGTGTGTCTGGCTCTTTTGTAGACTCTGGGGACACAGCAGTGAGCAAGACAGACATCCCGCCCCTCTTGTAGGAAGCAGATAAACATGATGCTTAGGAAAATAATAACAGCAGATGAAATAGGGAATAACAGGAGGGTGTAAGACCAGCTCTGGTTGTCAAGGTTGGTTTCCCATGGAGAGGACTTAAAGGGTGCATTCTGGATAATGAGGAGGAAGCAGCTAGGGACAGAGCTTCTAGAAGAAAATAGCCCAGGGAAAAACCCTTGGTGGGACTGAGGAGGGTCAGCTGGAGACACAACAGGGTTGAGGCCAGGGTGTCCTGAGGAGACTAAAGGGCCTACAGGAGGTTTAAGCAGTGTCATGACATTGTCCAGTAGGCTTTGGAATGGGCCTTCTGGCCACTGTGTAAAGGTAGGACCTTCAGGCTGTGTCCATTTGGTACCCATATGTGGATCTGTGCACATACATGTATCCCATTTGCACACTCACCGGGCAGATTCTGATTCAGGGCAAACTTGGCCATGTTTTCTCCAGTAGCTGCTGGACAGACCCTGAAAATGGGCCCCAGAGGGAGCAAAGGTGGGGCCAGGCCCTGTCCCTTTGGCATGAGCCTCAGGCTCCCATTTGAGTCTGAGTAAACAGACCCAAGAGCTTTGCTTCACCACCCCCACCCCATGCTCTCTCTTCCTCCCTGAAGAGACCTTGAAACTTTGGATTGAATGAATGAACGTAGGAATCCCCAGGTCTCAATCTGCTGGGCAGGAGACAGGAAAAGGATGAAGTGAAGAGAGGAAGATAAACAAGAAAACAAGAGTAGCTAGGAGTGGGAAAGGCGAGGCATTATACAGACTGGGGTTTCTGTTAACTCTTGGGGAAGATTAGAAATGCATGCTCAAGGGGGTAGGGGGATGGGTAAACACACCTGTTGAGTGCAGAGCACACTATCTGGGTGAAGAGCACACTTGTAACTTTGACTTAATCTGTGCAAAAACAATGTATATAAGCAAAACACATGTACTCCCTAATATTCTGAAATTTAAAAATTTAAAAAAAAAAAAAAGATAGAAATCCACACTCAAAACCAGGCATGGTGGGTCATACCTCTAATCCTAGCACTCCAAGAAGCCAAGGTCACTTGAGGTCAGGAGTTTGAAACCAACCTCAGCAAGAGTGAGACCCCCATCTACAAAAAATTAGAAAAAACTATTGGGAAGTGGTGACATGCATCTATAGTCCCAGCTACTGGGGAGGCTGAGGCGAGAGGATCACTTGAGCCCAGGAGTTTGAAGCTACAGTGCACTATGATGACGCCACAGCACTCCAGCATGGTGACAGAATGAGACTATCACCAAAAAAAAAAAAAAAAAAAGGAAGAAAAAAGAAATCCATGCTCAAAGAGGTGGACTATGAGCCTTTAGAGAAAGGAAGAGTAAAAGTTGGAAGCCCTGGCTCAGCCCCCGTAGCACAGTGGTTACAGTGCCAGCCACATACACCAAAGGTGGCAGGTTCGAACCTGGCCCGGGCCAGCTAAACAACAGCTAAACAACTGCAACAAAAAAATAGCTGGTGGTTGTGGTGGGTGCCTGTGGTCTCAGCTACTGGGAAGCTGAGGCAAGAGAATCGCTTATGCCCAAGAGTTTAAGGTTGCTTTGAGCTGTGTTGCCATAGCACTCTATGGAGGGCGAGATAGTGAGGCTCTATCTCCAAAAAAAAAAGTTGGAAGCCCTTCATGGGCTCATTAAAAACTCTTCTGGACAGATTCAGCATTTATACACAGAGGGCGTAAAAAAGTGTATACACATTTTAAGAAAGAAAACTGTATTAAAATTGTAATACTCAAGCCATGTTTGACTTCTGCAATTACAAGAGATATAAGATACCATATAGGAGGTAATGAATGTTATTGGTACATAGTGAATATTGCAATTTAATACAGTTTTTTCCTTTCTTAAAATGCATATAATTTTTTTTTGGCACTCTGTGTACATATAGATACATGTATAATTGAACAAGATATTTGAATTTTTTTTCCCTTAGAAAAATCCAATGTAATTGTGCATCTGAATTCTTTCTTTTTTTTTTTTGAGACAGAGTCTCACTATGTCGCCCTCATTAGAGTGTCGTGGCATCACAGCTCACAGCAACCTCAAACTCTTGGGCTTAAGCAATTCTCTTGTCTCAGCCTCTCATGTAGCTAGGACTACAGATGCCCACCACGACGCCCGGCTATTTTTGTTGTTATAGTTGTCATTGTTGTTCTAGCAGGCCCAGGCTGTGTTCAAACCTGCCAGCCCCAGCGTATGTGGCCAGCACCCTAACCACTGAGCTACGGGTGCCAAGCCTGTGTCCTGAATTTTTATCAAAGAAACTTGGGAGACCCTTGTAGGAATGATGGGAAATTGTGGGCTGGATGCACTGAGGATGCAGATCAGTGCACACTTGTCTCCTTGGAATGTCTCCTTTGTAGTGCCACAGGGCTTTATCTTTGGCTTGTAAGAGCTTGTAATGGGACCACAAGCACCCAGGTTGTCAGAGCTGTGCCTATTCATGGGGTTGGCTTTAAAAGAGACTCTTCAGGAGACATGATGGAAGCTCTAAGAAAATAAGGAACATTGGGCTACATCTAATAATATGACATTTAACAAGGACAAATATTAAGTCCAGAACTTTGGTTCAAAAAGCAGAGTGGGCAAGATGGGACTTTGGAAAGCCCACACGGGAAAACCTGCAGGGAACAGAAGGGAGCTTGTATTAAGTGCCTACTTTATGCCCTGCCAGAGTAAATGTAGAGGGACTCTTCTACAATCCTACAAGGTAGATATTATCATTCACATTCTACAGATGGGAAAACAGGCACAGAGCAATTAATTTAATGTGGGAAATGAACGCCCTTGAATTGGGCTCAGTCCAGCTCCTGGCGACTCCTTGCTAGCAGAGCCCAGCCACAGCTTCTCACTACCCTATTGCCTGTCTAGCCCTGCCAGGCCGGTTCACACTTTCTCTGGCCCACTACCATCTGCACTAAGCCCCTGGTGACCCTCCCAGCTGACTTTCACATTCCAAGTGACCCTCTATGTGCCTGACACTACCAAGCAGTGAGCACCCTTCAGCCTGTCTACCACCCTGCCCCACGGATGGAGGGACTGCTTCCACAGCCCACCTCTGTTTACCCTGGGTTCCCGACACCTCCCTTCCCACTCCAAGGTCAGATGGGGGAGCCCTTCCCAGTCCCCAAGCAGCTGTTTCCCATCCCCTCACCCCAGCTACAAGGGGTGGGCCAGCAGGGCAGCAGGTCATCCCGGAGGATAGCCATTGCGTCTCATGGCTTGTTTTCAGGAAATTGTGAGGGAAGAACTGGGTTGTGGAAAAACCTGGGATCAAGGCTCAGGGGTCTGCACCTGCCTTTCTCACGGCTGGCTTTGTCACTCAGTGAGGTCAGCTCCCTCCTCCAGTGACCTGATCACACCTAAATCTGAGCCAAGGGATCTCAGAAAACATCAGTGGGTTGTTTAAACACCTAAACCAGCTGGAGCAGCCAGACCCAGAGGCAGGGCTGAAAAACGGGTGGATGCCCCCAGAATGGCAAATAACTCTAGCAACAACAATTTTGGCATTCACTATGAGCCAGCCTCTATTCTAGCAATTTATGGGTATAGAGTTGTTTTTTTTAAAATCATAGCTACACACTCTGAGATTGGCCTTTCTATTATCATTGTCCTTCTTCCATTGTACAAATGGAGAAACTGAGATGCGATTAAATGTCCCATCCAAGGTCACACATGGACAGAGGCAGGATTTGAACCCAAGTAGCTTGGCTAGAGTCCCTAAATTGGCCCCTAAACTTGAATGGATTCTAAAAGCAGCCCCTTCCCCTTGCCAGGGAGCCTGAAGAGGTTCGGTCCTCCCAGGCTGTACCATGTCAGTCTCTCTGCCTATGCCCCTGATTGGGACTGGGGGGTGTGGAAGGACGGGCTCACATCTCTGCCTGCAGGGGCTGCAGACTCCCTGGAGTGTGGACCCCTCTCCTCTGCTCCTGCCCTCCCAGGTCCCCAGCTCTAAGCCCTGGCTGTCACGGCTAGATCCGGATCCTCTGCCTGAGACCCCTCATTAGGCCGTCAGAGCCGACGCATACGCCCCCTCTCCCGCCCCAGGGACTATTTCGGGACGCTGAGCTATGATCATGAAACCGGAGGGGTGGGGGACCTGGCAGGCCTTGGCGAATCTCGGTCCTGGGGAAGGGCGCCTTCCAGAAGGCCCGAGGTTGTGGCAACCATAATTATTAGGGCAGAACCCCAAGGAAGCTGTGGACAGAAGGACAGGGGTGCTCAGGTCAGCTGCACATCCACCCCCCTCCAGGTCCGTCTCCCAGAGACAGGGCAGTTTCCTACAGGAAGCGCCGCAGGGCGGTCCCATCCGCTACCCATTGTCTGCTGGTCTGGGGACCATCCGTTCCTCCCCACAACTCCGCTTCCTCATCACCCTCCCACACCCAGCCCAGCTAGAGGGGCTGGACGCTGGACTCCTAGCCGTCCCGGGGCAAAGCTCAGAAAGGGTCCCAGGACCGTTGCGGCGCTAGGAGGAGAACGACCCTCACACTGGCCCCTGAAGGACAGGAGGAGGCCGTCTCAGGATTCCAGAGGCCCCCAGTTCTGCTCGCTACCCACCTGGGGCTCCCAGTGCAGATGGGTCCCAGCCGGGGAACACGGCGTCTGCCCCGTTGCAGAGCGCTGCGTCCGCGGACAGGCTGGAAGCGCACAGCAGCGTAGGGTCTCTGTGCGCCCCCGGATCCCTCCCCAAGACCTGGGTGGGTGTCCCGGCAAGCTGGCACTTTACCTGAAGCTGCAGCCCCAGCTGCGCCGCATCCAAGCCTGCCCCCTCGAGCCTCTGAAACTGGTTATCAAGGCTTTGACTCTAACTGACGGCCATATCAGCCAACCATCCCTCCAGGCTCTCCAAGCTGTCCAATGGTGAGGTGAGGTGGGACTCAGAAGCCGGGCTTGGAGTGTGGGCGCAGCTGAGGGCGTGGCCTGCAGTGACACTCCCCAAAGGAGGGCCAGCGAGCCGGCGGCATTTGGGCCCCAGCTACGGTCAAGTCCAGCCTGGCCCTGGGCTGAGGAGCTTAGATTTGACCCACAAGGCACTAGGGAGCCATGGGAGGACTCTCAGCAGAAGACTAAACTCAGTGGGATTTGTGTAACTAGTACTTATTTACCAGCGGCTGCATGAGGTACCAGGACTCTGGATCGTTACCACCTCAGGGCCTTTGCACATGCTGTTCCACCTTCCTGAAATATTTCTCCTAGTTCATGCTCACGTGACCACCTTCTCCTACTTTTTGAGGCTCAACTGGTGTGTTTCCGCTCTCAAACACTTAATGGGATTTCAATATTTTTCCCATCAATTTACTTTATGAACAGAATAGCTACCTTCACTATGTGAAAAACAAAACTAAACATCTGTTTGTTTGCCATCTGCCTCTTCCATTAAACTGTCAGCATCGTAGGAACAGGGAACTGATTGGTTCTGGTCACTGCTGTTATTCAGTAACCCTGGCACAAAGTAGATGCTTAGTAAATGTTTGTTGAAATAATGACTTAAGGGCAGGCAAGGTGGCTCACACCTGTAATCCTAGTGCTCTGGAAACCCAATGCAGGAGGATCACTTGACATCAGGAGTTCAAGACCCTGTCTCCACTAAAAATAGAAAAATTAGCCAGGTGTGCAAGGTGATGCACACCCGTAGTTTCAGCTACTCGGAAGGTTGAGGCAGAGGATTGCTGGAGTCTAGGAGTTTGTGTGAGCTATGATCACACAACCCAGGCAACAGAAGGGAGACCCTGTTTCAAAAAAACAATAATAGTTTAACATTACATTTAACTCTTTAACTCGTTTGAAGTATATTGTGATCTAAACCTACTATACCGATTGTTTCCCTTCCTACTAATTTAGCATTTATTGAGCAGCTGTGGTGCACCAGGAACTGTGTAGGTTCTTGAGGGGACACAATCTCAGCTATCCTGGGCTTCTCGGCTTCATGGGGGCAGGGGGCAGCTTCATAGCAGAAAAGTAGAGATGAACTTTGGAGCTAAGGTTTTGTTTTGTTTTGTTTGTTTGTTTGTTTGTTTGTATTGAGACAGAGTCTCCCTAGAGGGCAGTGGCATCATCATAGCTCACTGCAACTTCAAATTCCTGGGCTTAAGCAATCTTCCCACCCCAGCCTCCCAGAGCACTGGGACTACAGGCATGAGTCACCACACCTGGCTTCCACTGGAATTTTTAAATATTTTTATAGTAAAATCAAGTGCACACAAATACACAGTCCAAAACACTGCATAAAACAAATGTACAGCTTAAGAATTTGTTCTAAGGGGAAGTTCTGTATTAGGGGCAATTTGACGATTGGGGACATTTGGCAATATCTAGGGACATTTTTTGGCTGACTAGGGGAGAAAGGTGTTTTGGCATGAAGTGTGTAGGGCCCTGGGATTCAGCTAAATATCCTAAATGCTCAGAACAGCCCCTCCAACCAAGAATTATCTGGGCTAAATGTGCTAAGTTTGAGAAACCCAGCTTTAAGGGGAACATCATTGTAACCCTTACCCAGGTGTCCAATAGCTCCCCACAGGCTGAAATTCCAATCACTCCCTAAAGTAACCATGGTTGTGACTTGTTTAATAATCACCGCTTTGCATTTTGGGTTTTGCCCATTCAAAAAGAACATGATATGTTTTTGAAGCCTCTTTTTTTTTTTAAACAGAGCCTCAAGCTGTCACCCTGGGTAGAGTGCCGTGGAATCACAACTCACAGCAACCTCCAAATCCTGGGCTCAAGCGATTCTGCTGCCTCCGCCTCCCAAGTAGCTGGGACTACAGGTGCCCACCACAACACCTGGCTATTTTTTGGTTGCAGCCATCATTGTTGTTTGGCATGCGGGCTGGATTCGAACCCACCAGCTACAGTGTATGTGGCTGGCGCCTTAGCCTCTTGAGCCACAGGCGCCGAGCCTGAAGCCTCTTTTCATTCACATGTTCCTCTGCATCTCTTTCCTTCCCTTAAAATAAAAGGATTGCACAACTCTGGCTCCTTGTCCTGAAGCATTTCCCATAGTCCAGGGAGGTCCTCAAACTTTTTAAACAGGGGGCCAGTTCACTGTCCCTCAGACCATTGGAGGGCCAGACTATAGTTTAAAAAACAATCTCTGAACAAATTCCTATGCACACTGCACATATTTTATTTTGAAGTAAAAAAACAAAACAGGAACAAATACAATCACACCACCTCATGTGGCCCACAGGCCGTAGTTTGAGGACCCCACTCGTGATGCAATTAGTCAGCATGTGCCTCTGTCCTCCGTATTCCCTGCAAATTAACAGTTTATTCTAGAACTAGGATCAGACTCAGATTTGATTCCTTTGGAACAGCCATGGGAGACAGTATGTCCTTTTTCGAGAGGCTGGTGTTGTTAAGCTGTCTCTCTTTCCATGAGACTAGCAGTCACTGAGGATTAACTCACTGGGGGTTGCACAACAGTGATGTCCTCTACTTTATATTCCTCATTTATTAGTTAGAGTTTTTCCATGACAGGATAATTCCCCTATGTTCTGTTTAGTTTCCCAGTGACATCTTCAGAGAGGAAAGACAAGAACTTCATTCTTTCCTTTTATATACCTATTTTCGAAATAATGAATGAGCTGGACATGGGAGCATTACTGTAGTTCCATCTACTCAGGAGCTGATGCAGAAAGATTGCTTGAGCCCAGGAGTTTGAGGCTGCAGTAAGCTATGATTGTGCCATTGCATTCCAGGCTGGAAAACAAGCAAGACCTGCTTCTCCAAAAAAAATTTTTTTTGAATTGAAAAGAAAGGTTTCTTTTTGAAAGGAACATAATGACTGGATTCTCCATCATTCTTTAAAAGAGATGAATCAGGCTTTTCAGTTTTTTAATTACTATTATTTTAGAAACAGGATCTTGCTCTTTCTCCCAGGCTGGAGTGGGCAGTGGCACAATTATAGCCCACTATAACTTTGAACTCCTGGCCTCAAGTGATCCTCCTGCCTTAGCCTCCCAGAGTGCTGGGATTATAGGCTTGAGACACCTCACTCAGCTGAGAAGGAATTTTGACAGCATGGGTGAGGAAAAGAGATGAGATGCTCTGAGACTTTTAAAGTTAACTGTTTCCCCCATGAATTCCTCATACCCTTTGTGTTCATGGTAGAAAATATGATCCTTTTCTGTGGAACAGGCTGAGAGTTGAAAAGAGAGAAAGAGAAGTATGCTCTTGTCCACTCCAGAATGCTTGTGCACCCCTTGGAAGCCACTTTCACCCTCTTTGACAATTCAAGGGCCTCCTGAAAACTCCAGAGCAGCCCCAGCCCTGGTCTGGAATGCCTTATTGCCCCAGAGAGGCTGTACCTTCCCCTCAACACTCACACCCCTAGTTCCTCTAGTCAAGAGGTAGCAACTCACCTTCACCCAACTTCACCTTCCACCCCACTCCCAAGGCACCAAATCTAGCTAGTCCACAACATCCTGTTGGTTTCACTACCTGAATAGCTCTGGAATTCATCCCTACCTCCCACCATTATCTTGGAAGACTTTTCTGTCCTTGGAGTGCATCTGGTCCCACGCTTCCATGTGTTGGGATTTCCCTTGCCCTGAAGTGTTTCTTTTTTAGACTGCTGGAAGGTTATGTGAATGTGCATTTCACTGTTACTCTTTAGATTCACGTGTATGTTAAAAGCAGGCTTTTTTGTCCTTATTCAGTATTCATTTAAAACTCTTATTAATGGGTGGTGCCTGTGGGTCAGTGAGTAGGGTGCCGGCCCCATATACTGAGGGTGGCAGGTTTAAACCTGGCCCAGCCAAACTGCAACAAAAAATAGCCGGGCGTTGTGGCGGGTGCCTGTAGTCCCAGCTACGCAGGAGGCTGAGGCAAGACAATCACTTAAGCCCAAGAGCTGGAGGTTGCTGTGAGCTGTGACATCACAGCACTCTACCAAGGGTGACAAAGTGAGACTCTGTGTCTAAAAACAAACAAACAAACAAAAACTCTTATTAAAAGCAATCAATCAGAATAATTGATCAATTGATTAAGGCAGGACTCATCAATAGATGCTGAAACTAGTGGTGAATGTTTCTCAGGAGGAAGCAGATATTTGCCTATCTCTAGTACAGTATTAACTGCAAAGAGGAAAATTGTAACTTTAGGCTCGGTACCTGTACACCAGAGTTGGTGAGTTTCAACCTGGTCTGAGACCTGCCAAACAACAATGACAACTACAAAAAAAAAAAGAAAAAGAAAAAATAGCCGGGCATTGTGGCGGGCACCTGTAGTCCCAGCTACTCGGGAGGCTGAGGCAAGAGAATGGCTTAAGCCCAAGAGCTGGAGGTTGCTGTGAGCTGTGATACTACAGCACTCTATCTAGGGTGACATAGTGAGACTCTGTCTCAAAAAAAGAAAGAAAGAAGGAAAGAGGGGTAGTGCCTGTGGCTTAAAGGGATAGGGCACTGGTCCCATATGCCAGAGGTGGCAGGTTAAAACCCAGCCCCAGCCAAAAACCACACACACACACACACACACACACACACACCAAAAAAAAAAAAAAAAACAAGAAAGAAGGAAAGAAAGAAAATTGTAACTTTACAGAGGAGAAACTGACAGATACTGCCCTAAACTAGGGGTGATAGTTAGATATCACATGGGGCAAATAGGTATCACTTGCCTCTTGATGTGATCTAGGCGTGGAAGGACACACCATCTATTGTTGGGCCCTGCCATGTGCCTGAGGCCTAGTGCAACTTCCCGAGCCTGACTAGAAGTAGATCCATACAGCTACTTCCGTGACTCAGCAAGGCCCGGCCTAAAACTGCCTCTACCTAGATACAGCCATCACCTTTGGGCCCTGTACCTCATCCCCCGCCTCCTTTCCCCACCCCTTCCCCATGCTCTATATAAGCGGCTGCTTGCCGCAATAAAGTTGAG
>CAUYPK010088501.1:0-17773 GCA_963574355.1 Loris lydekkerianus
TTTTTCTTCCATTCTTGAGATACTTTACTAAGAAGAATATGTTCCAGCTCTATCCATGTAAACATGAAAGAGGTAAAGTCTCCATCTTTCTTTAAGGCTGCATAATATTCCATGGTGTACATATACCACAATTTATTAATCCATTCATGGATCGAAGGGCACTTGGGCTTTTTCCATGACTTAGCAATTGTGAATTGGGCTGCAATAAACATTCTGGTGCAAACTGTTTATAAAACCAGTGTATGGTGCCCCGTGATCACATTAATGTACACAGCTATGATTTAATATTAATAATAATAAAAAGAACAAAAATCATTTTATAACAAAGACATTTCCACCATAATGTTTATTTCAGCCCAAATCATAATTGGCAAGTTGTGGAAGCAACTTAAACACTCATCAACCCATGAATGGCTTAACAAATTGTGATATATGTATACCATGGAATACTACCAAGCCATAAAAAAGACGGAGCCTTGACATTTTTTATGTTTACCTGGATGGAGTTGGAACATACTCTTGTTAGTAATGTTTCTCAAGAATGGAAAAAATAGTATGCAATGTACTTAATACTATTATGAAATCAATATATAAACACACAATTGTAGAAATGATAAAACACAATGTCTAATAAGGAAGAGGGGAGAAGAGAGAGTGGACAGGTGAGGGGAAGGTCATTGTTGGGAGAGGAGAGGCATTTGGTGGGATCTTGCCTAATGTGCACAAAGTAAGAGTATAGTTCAAAATAACCAAGAGGAAATTATACATGTCTTACCACAAAAAATAATTCAGGTGATTGCTATGTTAATCAGTTTGACTTAAGCATTCCATATGGTATATCAAGTTACCATACTGTACCCCATAAATGTATACAGTTATGATTTAATTAAACATTAAATTAATAAAATTGCAATACTCTAAAAAACATTAAAAAAAAAGAGTCAGATTAGAAAAGTAACACGCAGTTTTTATAGGGAGATTTGTGGCAGGGTACCCAGATGCAGAGTCAAACCCATTTACAAAGCATTTTGGGAAAACCAGAATCTCTAATGTCTAAATGGTTGGGTCTGCCCACAGATTCCAGGGCAAACACCAGGTTAGCCCTATGCATAAACAACCGTGGGCAAACGGACAGAGGAGATCACTTCAGTTTTTCTTTTTTGATGTCATGTAGAAAAAGACTAAAGTCCTTCTAGGATGTAGATTCCACGGCTTTTCCCTGAGAGTCCTTGGAGGTCCTGAAATATCATTCTCACCTGCCACGTTATGACTTGGGGCCTGGGAAGACCCTCTCAAAGGCAAGATCTTTACCATGACCACCCAAAGCACAGATGAGCCTCCAAAATCCTTCTGACATCATTTCTTAATGGTTAATTTGGACTTAAAAAAATATTTCAGGAGCTGAATTCACCACAGAGGAAAGAGTACTGCATGGGAAGTGTATTAGAGGTCTATAGAGGAACAGAGCCAATAATGTGTATGTAATGGGAATTGGCTAATGCACTTAGGGAGGCTAAGTCCTACCATCTGCTGTCTGCAAGCTGGAGAACAGAGAAGAGGGAAGGTGGGTGGTGTAATTCCGCCCAAGCCCAAAGGGCTAGAACCAGGGCTGTGCTGGGCAGGAGAAGATGGATGTCCTGGCTTAAGAAGACAGAAAGAATCTTGTTTCCCCTGCTTTTTTGTTCTATTTGGGCCCTCTGGGGATTGGGTGATACATAACCCACCATAAACATAGAGAGGGGGGATTTTTTTTTTTTTTAATTTAGTCTACTGATTTAAATGCTAACCTCTTCCAGAAACACCCTCACAGACTCACCCAGAAACAAAGTTTTATCAGCTACCTGGGCATCCTTTAGCCCAGGCAAATGGATGCATAAAATTAAGTATCACAGGGAGTCAGATGGCCTAAGTTCTGGAAAAACAATTAACCACTGTAGGCCCTGGCTTCTTTTCTTATAAAATGACAAAGTTGGAATAACTTACCTATAAAACTTGCTCTTTTCAGAGCCAACCTGTGATTCTAACTCCATTGCCCAGAGTGTCCTGTCGACCCCGATCCTGACTTTATCCCTCATTCTTTTCCTTTACCCACTGGAGTTGAGAAGCCTGCACAGCCTTGCTACATTCTCTTGGGCATGCTGACTTTTCCTTCTTTACAAGTGTCTTTAAAAGGAGAAGAGCCCATCATGTGATCTGACAGCCCTTGCTCTGCTGACCTCAAACCTGCTGCTTGGAAAATCACAGGTAAAGCCGCTGTCAGCATCATTAGTGTGAGTCAGCAGGGTGTTGTTCAGATCCAGCTTTATGAGGGGAGTAGAGGGAGGTATTTGCTTGAAGACTCACAATCTCCTATAGAAGTACTTTGCAACCTGCACATTTTGGGGGGCCCAGAATTCATCTCGAACCAAACGCGACCTTCTTTGTCATTTTCTGTCTGAAGAAAGATAGCAGTACCATAGAAGTGGCAGTCTGAAAAATGATGGAAAAAGGAATGGTGCAGAGAGACAGGATGATTTTTGTATCATTTGCTGCTCAAAGGCTTTCTCTCCCATTGGTATGCGGAGGTATCCACTAGCTTCATGGTTGTGGACGTTGATACAGGTCCAAAGAGGAGACCACCCCAGCTGCAGAGCAAGGTAGTGGGGTGGAAGGAAAATACCAGTGCCGGAGGAATGTAAGTATTTCCCCTGTGCTTGTATCTCCTTTCCTTTGGACTATACCTAAGGTTCCTGCACCACCTTGCTTTGTTACTACCTCTGCTGTATATTATGAATCAGGCCTTGGACTCACCATAGGATTATGAACTTACAATTAAGAGCTGAACTCACCATAAAGGAAATTGCTCTGCATGGCGAGTGAAGGGTCCTGTCTCCTGGTTCTGATGGCTGACCTTGGGAAAGCAATTAGCCCCTCCAGGCCTTGATTTCCTTTCTTGTAAAGTGATAAGGTTGGAATAAAGGATCTGTGAAATTTGTCCTTTCTAGAGCCAACTTTCTGTGATACTACTGCTAACTCCATTTTCCATGGTGTCCTGCTAACCCCGACTCCTCCACCCTTTATAACTATGCCCATTGCAGTTGAGAGGCCTACATGTTTGAAGACATCAAAGTCATACCACTATTGAAGACATACCATTGTGGTTTCAGTGATTTAACACAATCCAACATACACATACAGAAAATAGTAGCCCAGTGAAATTATGACCATTATGCTTTCTTTACTCTTTGTATAATAAGGATTATTAAGCTTCTATGCTGGCCTTAGCTTGGCAGTAGGCACTGTGGGGTGTACCCAAGAAGAATGTGACTTGGCTCCTAAGTTGAAGGCTCTCTTGAAAGTGTTCAACCCTTACAAAATAAGGAAAGAATAATTGAGAATTCATATATGGGATGACATGTGAGAATGAAATAAGTTCAAAGAAAGAGACAGTGTGAGTGGGCAACAGTGGAGAGAAGGGTCTGGGAGCATGGTGGGGCTGAGGCTGGGCCTTCATGGAGGGGTGAAGGCTGGATAGATGGAAAAATGTAGGAAAAGGGACGGGAGAAGGAACCCCCCGTGTTGAAGATTCCATGCTGTATGGAGCAGAGATGACATGCTGGAACTGAGGTAAATTAATATGGAGGTGGTTATAATCATTCAAATATGCACTTTCTCATTAAAAAGCCCTCTCATCTGAGTTACCTTATTTAACTCTCATAACATCCTTTGAGTTGATCTTATTGTCTCTATTTTACAGATGAAGAAATTGTGACTCAAAGAAGTTAAGTAACTTGCCAACAGTCACAGTGCTAATTTGTTTTTTTCTTTTTAAGTGGTAGAGGCAAAAAACTTCTGGCTTCTGAATTTAAGTCCATGTTTCTTTTACTCTGCAATGTTTTAAGAGCCAGCTTATAGCATGCCTTAACTGACAGGCCAGCCATCAGGGAGAAAGATCCGAGACTCGTCTAGACTCACAAATGTTGCCATCATTTGTCATTGTAACTTCCATTTTCTCAAGTTGTCTCAACAATTTTTACGTCGTCTTCTGAGCCTATGGGGTCCCTGACCCTATCTATAGGGTTCTGAGAGGAGCTGCAGGTAGCCAGACAGGGCAGGGAGCTCCTAAAAAGTGAAGGATGAAGCTGCCTAAGAGCCTCGAGGTAGGCTGGAGCAACAGTGGAGGGGAAAAATTCAGCTGGTGGAAGTTAATTCATATAGAACTTACCACTTCAAAACTCTTCTCTCATATCAGACAGTTTATTGAGTACTTGCTATGTGACGGGCTCGGAGCCAGGTAGTAGTTTTTCTTTTCCAGTGTCCTTCAACAAGGACTTCATTAGTCAGTACCTTATAGAACTTGTCCTTTTACTGTTCCAACCTTTCATTATAAATTCATCCATTAAATATCTGTGAAGCACCTATAATATAACTGGCTCTATTGTAGGGTAGAGGAAACACACACCCACACACACGAAAGATGCTTCCAGCTTCTGGTGCAACAATGAAAAAATTAAATAATAGAATAGAATTAAAAGACACTCTGAAATAGAAACAAAGTAGATGTTACAATTTGATAAGAAATTGGAATGGCATTTAAAATCATTGGATAGTGCTGAGCTCATTAATTAGTAAACAGTTCAGAAGGCCTTAGACTTTGATCCCTGCATGACCAGTAAATAGATTCCAGATAGATTAGAGAGTTGAATAGAAAGAGGAAAAGCAGCTATAAGAAAAAATTATAAAATCATGTCTCTCTCCTCTTAGATTGGGAGACAGATTTCTAAGCATAAAAGCAAGGGAGGAAATCATATAAAAATATTGGATCTAATGTCACAATTATTTTAAAAAATGTGCACATACACAAAATATACTACAAACAATATCGACAGAGGTCTTTCAGGACAGCTTGATGCTGTAAGTTTGCTGTTGAATGATGCTCTTTGCTAGAAACTCAGACATGATGGATAAAACATAAATGGAAAAACTAAAAGACAGGTGGAGGCTCAAGAACAAGAGAAACAACTTCATGGATTGGACACAGCAGGAACACAAGATGAAGCCAGGGCTTTCTGGATCTTGGATTCGGAATCAGGGAAGAGAGATATCCAAGGGGGGAAAAAAGATCACTGGTGTGTTTGAAGATAAGGGCTGAAGAGAGGGTTACTGAACATGCTCACAAAGAGGGGCTGGGATAATTGCTACAAAATCCTACCTAAGAAAAATATATTCAGATCATGTGTCTGATAAAAGGACTTTTATGCAAAACATATAAAGAATTCTTACAAGTCAACAATAAAAAGACAAATAGCCTAACTTAAAAATGGGTAAAAAATATGAATAGACATTTCTCCAAAGAAATGTCCAATACACACGTGACAGGTGCTCCACATCATTAGTCATTAGGGAAACACAAATCAAAGCCACAATGAGATGCCACTTCATATCCTCTAGGGTAACTATTAAAAAAAAAAAGAGATGGACAATGACAAGTGTTGGCAAAGATGTGGAGAAAATGGAATACTGTACATTACTTGAGGAAATGTCAAACGAGGCAACCACTGTGTAAAACAATTGGGCAACTCCTGAAAAGGCTAAATGCAGAATTCTATATAACCATGTAAGTAATTTCATGTAAATATCTACCCAAGAGAATTGAGAACATGTCCACATAAAAACTTATACAAAATGGTTCATGTCTGGTGTTATGGACTGAACTATATGCCCCCTAAAATTTCATGTGTTGAATCCTTAATCCTCAATGTGATAATATTTAGAGACAAGACCATCCTGAGGTGCTGTGATTAGGTTTAGATGAAGTCTCAAGGGTGGGACCTTTCTGATGGGATTTAGTGTCCTTATGAGAAGAAACACCAGAGAGCTTGTGCACTCATATTCTCATATTCTCTCTCTATTTCTTTCTCTCCACCAATGAGGACACAGGGAGAAGCTGCCACCTGCAAGCCAGGAACAGAGCCCTCACCAGGAACTGACCATGCCAGCATTATAATTTCAAATTTTCAGCCCTCAGAATTTCTGTCTTTGGTATTTTGTTATGGAAGTCCAAGCAGACTAATACAGTAGGATTGTTCATAATAGTAGAAAATTAGAAATAGTCCAAACATCCATCCATTGATAAGTAGATAAAGAAAATGTGGTATATCCATACAATAGGCTATTATTTAGCCATATAAATAAGAATGAAGTCCTGATACATGGTTCAAAATGGATGAACCTTGAAAATATTATGCCCAATGAAAGAAACCAGACACAAAAGGCTATATATGTATGATTACATTTATATGAAATATCCAGACTAGGCAAATGCATAAAGACACAGAAAGTAGAACAGTGGATTCCAGGGGGTGGAAATAAGAGAGCATGTGAAATGATGGGTGGTGCGCCAGGGTTTCTTTCTATGGTGATAAAAAATGTTTTGGAATTGGATAGTGGAAATGGTTGCTCATTTTTTAGGAATTGCACATATTATAAGTATAAATTTTATGGTATGTGATATGTGAAACATGTGTCAATGAAACCATTCTTAGGCCAGGCATGGTGGTTCATGCCTATAAACCTAGCACTTTGGGAGAAAGAGGCACCAGGACTGCTTGAGGCCAAGAGTTTGAGACCTGCCTGGGCAAGAATGAGGCCCCATTTCTACAAAAAATAGAGAAATTAGCTGGGCATGGTGGTGCACACCTGTAGTCCTAGATACTTTGGAGACTGAGGCAGGATAACCTCTTCAGCCCAGGAGTTTGAGGTTGCAGTGAGCTGTGATGACTCTACTGCACTCTAGCCTGGGGGATGGAGCAAGATTCTAACTCAAAAAACAAATAGATGAATGAACAAATAAAAAAAAAATAAAACTCCCCATTTGCCTAGTCTGGGTATTTCATGTGCTTAGGCCTATAGCTACTGGCAGGCTCCAGGCCTAGGTGAGCACAGACTTGACCTCCAGACTAGGAGCTTCACCAGGCCTGGAACAGGCCCTGTGACTGGATATGACAGTCCCCATATCAATACAAGGCATGGTTTTGAACTGACGTCTTTGAAGACCAGGTGGAGAAAATGGCAAACCACTAGACAGAGAAGAATAAATGAAAGATAACTAACCAAAAACAAGACCCATAGGAGATGAAACTGTAACCCAAAAGACCAAAATGTAAGAAAAATACTATCTCAGTGGAAGACAACCAATGAAACCGACATTTAGAATAGAGCACGAATCTGTTCAAGCAACCTTAATGTATACAACAGCTGGCAGAGACTTTAACATTTATATTATTAGGATGCTCAAAGAGAAAAACGAAGACATTTTCCATTTTAGAAACAAGACATTACAAAACAACAAAGTAGAGCTATACAAGAACAACCAGATGCAAAGAAAGATACAATTGAAATAATGAAATCCCAGAAAAGGAAGATCATGGGGACTGGAATTTTACAAGTGGCAACAAAGGGAAGATTAGCTAATTGGAAGACAAGACAGAGAAATTTACACAAAATGCATCATGGCAAGGCAAAGAGATACAAAACATGAAATAGCAGTTAAGAGACACGGAGGATGGGTTAAGATACTTCAACATTTCCATTGGTAGGAATTCTAGAACTTCTAGAAGAAAAGAATGGCACAGTGATGAAGAATCTATTTTTTTTATTAAGTCTTATATACATAGATCATGAATACATTTATGCCTTTGTGGGATTCAGTGCGTTGATTATTTGTACAAATTGGAGTGTTTACATCCTACTAATTAACATAGCTTTCACCTCATTTATGTAATCACAGTGTTAAGACATTTGTGTTCAATACTTGATAGATTTGACTAGTACCCTTGCAATATGCTCCATAGGTGTGGTCCCACCATTGACTCTCCTCTATCGAACCAACCCCCTTCCTTCCTATCCCCTTCCCTTCTATTTTTTGAAGAAATAATTCATATAAATTTTCTAGAACTAAAAAATTGTCTTCCACTTGTAAATGCACTCCAAGTATTCAACAGGGTGAAGCTGAATAGAAAGCTCAGGAACATACCCCTGGGTACATGAAACTCAGCATATGAATAAGATCCCATCACAAATTAATAAGAAAATAATGACTATAGAGGAATATGGACAATATGTTCTTACAACATACTGTAAATAAAATAAATTCCAAATGGACTAAAAATGCACACTTCAAAGGCAAAGCTTTAACACTTTTAGCAGAAAATATAGAAGACTATCTTTGTGATCTGTTAGGGAGCATTTCTTTAAAAAAAAAAAAAAGGCATAAAATATAAAGGAAAAAATTGATAGGTTGCACTGAATTCACATATAAAGCTTTCTCACAAAAAAAAAAATGGGGAAAAGAAAGTTAAAAGACAAGTCACACACCAAGAGAAGGTATTTGCAAGACACAAAAACACTGTTATTTATAGAACATTTAAGGGGTTTCCACAACAAATACTAAAAAGACAACTTAATAGAAAAATAGGCAAATAATATGAACAGGCAATTTTTTCTAAAAAGAAACCTGAATGATCAATGAACTTTAAAAGGATTCCCAACCTCATGAGTAATCATGGAAGTACAAATTAAAACAACAATGAATGCCAATTCAGTTATCTGATTTATATATATATATATATATATATATATATATATATATATATATATATACAAATATATATATTTATTATATATATAAATATAATGTATATATACATTAAATATAGCAAAAATTAAAGTGTGACAGTACACAGTGTGGGTGAGGGTGTGTAGGAACAGAGATTCTGCCACACTGCTAGTGGGAGTATAAATTGGTGTAACAGCTTTAGAAGACAATTTAATTATATTTAGTAAAACAGAAGATTTTTGTACTTTATTACCCAGGAAACACACTCACATAAGAAGGGATAAAGGAGAACATTTTGTGAATATTCATTATAGAATTATTTGAAACAGAAAAAAAAAAGAAAGAAAGAAAGAAAAGAAAAACAGAAAAATATGAACATTTATTCACAAGAAAGATGGATGAATAATCTGTAGCACATTAATATAGTAAAATGTACTACAGCTAAAATGAATGAACTACAGCTCCATGCATCAATATAGAGAAATGCTGAAAAAATGTTGAACGAGAAGAGCAAGATATATACACTTTATATGTGCAGAGGGGTTTATGCCAAATACACTTTCCCTATGTATTTATATAAATTTAAATCATGGAAAACAAGATCTTTGCAAGTCTGTGGATACCTAAATTTGTAGCAAATATCTGGAATGCAATTAACAAATCTGTGATGGTAGTTAACTAAATGCAGAAGCAGGGAATGGTTTCAGATGGGAGAGGAGACATACAGACCTCAAGTTTATCTGCAAAATTTAATTTCTTTAAAGTAAGTCTGAACTAACTATAGAATAATGTTAAGATTTTGTAAAGCAAAATAATAGATGACTATTGTTTAAAAAAATTCTTTATATTTTAGATGTTTTATAATGAAAGTGTTAAAAATCCAAACACCCCAGCACTAACAGATGAAATATAAATTGACTAAAACATGGTTGCAACATGTGTCAGGCATGACTGAGTCTCTTATTATATAAACTCCTATTCAGCAATAAAAATGTGATGAGAATCCCAGGAAAAAGTTGGGCAACAACATTCACAGATACTTCACAAGAGGAAAATACAACTTGTGAAGTTATGAAAGTTCAAAATCACTGCAGCAATAGGATACATTTTTTTTTAATCTATCCAATTCTAGGAATTTGCCTGTAGGAAGTGGCCAGAGATTCTCATAAAACCTTATTTTCTGGGATATTCTTTATTGCTGGTTATACTAGTAAGAAAAAAAAAAAAAAAGTAGTGTACTAATGTGTATTCCTCTGTTCAAGCCAGGGTTCAGATGAAATTGTTGATTTATTCTATCTTTTCCCTTCCCATCACCAAACACCAACCGTTCTGTTTCTTAAACTTGATGTCACATATTTTTTATGTTGACATTTTTGCATCTATGAAATTGAGACAGGTCTTATAATGCTGGCCAGAGAGTAGTCATGACATAGCTATTATCTACACATGCTCATCTTAACTTACAGAATAGGAGTCTCATTCCTTTCAAAATCTTCCTAAGTGATATATAAACTTTGTAGGTACAAACAAGATTGGGTGTATGCATGCATCTCAGAAGTACCATCCTAGTTTAAGAGAGCAACCTAAGATGAAGGTAACTTCTTAAGGTGATAGAGTTAAATGAAACTAAACAGAGTATTTGAAAGTAAGCAGGAAATGACACTTATAATTTAAGTAAAATGTGAACTAGAGGAAGTTTAGACAAAAGTAAGTAATTTATGTTAAACAAGCACAGAATTGATTATTCTTTTAAAAACTAATTTCTTGTAAGGCATTAGAGCAAAGATAGTTAATACTAAGCAGTTTATGTGAAAACAAGCTCAAAATCACTGTTCCCATCAAATAAACGTCTTATTCCCCATTAGGGCTAATGAATATATAACCAAACAGTTCATATGAAACCAAAGGAAGAATCAAACCTTCCTCTCAAAATGAACATCTTACAATTATGTACCCATAATATTTAAAAATTTAAAGAAGGCTGGGCATGGTGGTTCACACTTGTAATCTTCGCACTTTGGGAGGCCAAGGCAGATGGATTGCTTGAGCTCAGAAGTTCAAGACCAGCCTGAGCAAGGGTGAGACCCTTTCTCTACTAAAAGTAGAAAAACTAGCTGGGCATTGTGATGGCCGCCTATAGTGCCAGCTACTTGGGAGGCTGAGGTAAGAGAATCACTTGAGCCCAAGAGTTTGAGGTTGCAGTGAGCTATGATGCCATGACACTACCCAGGGTAACAAAGCAAGATTCTTTCTCAAAACAAAACAAAACAAAAAATAAATAAATAAATAATGGAAATGTAAAGAATTGACTTCTTAGGATGAATTAGAGTATTAGTAGTTGAAACTTAGCAGCTCAAAATCATTCATTCATTTTCAAACAAAACTCATAAACTTTATATATATGGACAAGACAAAGAAGTGTTCTTGCTGTGGTTATCAAGGCATCATTGGATTTCACAGTGACCATTTGTTTACTGAACTCTTTCGGTAGATTTGGGTTGCTCTGGTTGAAAAGGATAATCTTAGCATCTCTTTGGGCAAGGCATTTTAGGAAGATTTGTGGGTACTCTAAAGAAATGTGGAGAGAGTGATAGGGGGTGAAGAGAGACCCTCATTGTGTAAGAGCCTGTGAAAATCAGTAAGATACGCCCTAAGTCTCCAAAAGATGAAGGAGCCAAGAATAGGGAGTGGGCAAAGGACAAAAAACAATGAGAAACAAAAAGAAACATTTGAAACATGCATAACTTCTCTGAAAGTCAGAGAAATGCAACCAGGGAAAAGAGGTTGATTTTTGCCTATCCAATTACCCAAGATTTTAATTAAAAGATGAACAAGTGTCCATTATGCTTGGATTGTGGTATTACAGGAACTGTTACGTTCTCCTCATGGAGTGGTAATTGAAGCAGGCTCTCAGGAAGATAATTTGTCAACGTGTAAAAAGAGTTTTAAAAATACCCATGCCTTGCTCATTGATGCAAACAAAAGGTAGAAAAGATAAACCAAAATTAAACAAATTGATCATCTATGGAAGAGGAGGGATATGAGAAGTGGGAAGATGTATCAAATAGCAGGGACAGAGAGGGCATGACATTTCTCTTATATATACAGGGTGGACATAAAGTTTGCGTGCAATTTAAAACAGTAAACTATATATTCCGGGTATATAGTTCTGAGTTTGAGAAACATAGTAATGTTTTACATACACCCCCAAATAAATAATAAATCATAATCAACCAGGCTGTTGGTGAGAGGGACTAAAAATAGAGATAGCAAAAAGATGAACCTAACTGTGTTTTAAATGATTAACTACATTGAACTGCATTGAGGGGAGTGTGGAAGGAAAGAACCTTAGTAATTTTGGAAAATTAAATGTATTTATTATGTGTTTTAGAGATGGGGGTCTTACTATGTGGCTCAGGGTAGCCTTGGACTCCTGGGCTCGTGGGATCCTCCTACCTTAGTCTCCTGAGTAGGACAATGGAATTTTGACTGGCTATTGCAAGACTGAAAACAAATAGAACAAAGAAATCCAGTGCTCTAGTTAGTAAATGTGCTTCTGACAGGGGTATGAGTTAGTAATTCTGAAACTACACTTTGTATTTATTTAGATTGAATAAAGGAATAAATACATCATAGATGAATTTGCTGGTTTTCTCACTGTCAGACAAATGAATTGCAAATAAGGCAAAAAGAAAGGCTAGAATTAACTCTGTGGTTTTGGATTGTAACAGCAAATATCAATATGAACTCATGGTTTGAAATAGATGTGCAGGAAAAAAGTGCAGAAACAAACATAAAGGTGTTTGCATGTGTGTGTGTGATATACATATATACATATATACACACACATACAAGGTCTGACAAATAAGGTAATGAACTCATCCTAGAGAAAGTGCTACATACCTCACTGTTGAATATCTACAGTCACCTACAGAGTGTTCCCCTTGTCAGGCTATGAAACAATGCCAACACCTAGTTCACACTTCAAAGCAATTTGGGAACTCTTTTTTTCTGGAATGGCCATCAGAGCTGTCATCATATTACCCTTGATATCCTGAATGTCATCAAAATGTCTTCCTTTCAATATTTTCTTTATCTTTGGTTAAATAAAAAAAGTCAATAGGGGCCAGATCAGGTGAGGAGGGAGTATGTTCTAATACAGCTTTTGTTTACTGGCTAAAAATTTCCTCACTGTCAGTGTTGTATGAGCTGGTGCACTGTCGTGATGCAAGAGCAGCACCTTCCTCATGCCAAGATTTTCAGAAGATTTTCTGTTTCTCTGTCAATGTTTCCCTGGTCTGCTATGCTTCTCACAGTCAGACGAAGATTTTGACACAGAATTCAATGAATTTTAGCAATGTTTTTTTTTTATCAGTTCTGCTAGTTACTGGCTGCCTGACTTTCTTCATCAGTGATGCTTTCTCTCCCCTTAGAAAAACATTTTATCCATTTGTACACTGCCATTTTCTTCATGTCATTATCCCCATAAACTTGGACTAACATGTTTCTGATTTTGCTTCCACTCTTGTTAAGTTAATGGGAAATTGAATGTGTGCTCATTGCTCTAATTCAAGCTCTGACATTCTTGTGATAGCACACAAAAACACACAACAATAATGAACACTCAGCAAGATACCATCACACATCAACCTGAACACAGCTTTAAGACACTAACATACCAAGGTTATGAAACCTTACCAAGTTGTTTGTACAGTGCTGCCAATGTAAATGCTCAGTGGTAAGATCATGAACTTAATTGTCAGACCTCAGATATTCTAGCTATGTCTATGGAAAGGACCAAGAGGCAGGGACAGTAGTAGCAATGAGGACACTTAGTACCCAGAACTTTGCTTCTAAATACCATTCTCAATAAAAGAAACAAGGTCTACTTAGAGAAGTGAATGATGATTCAAGAGCTGGAGGTGAGAAAAATGCAAGGTGAACCAGAAATATCTTGAGTTGCCAGAAATCAAGCGTTCAAGAAAGAATGAGAGCACATTGAAAAAACACAGGTGACAACACTGGAGGAGATACCAATGCCCAGAGCTAGACTAGAGCAAGCAGCAAAATAAATAACTCCATTATTGGCTTCAAACCCACAGAGTGAAAAGCAAAACAAAACTAAGTGTGAAGAAAAGAAAATCCATGAGTCTATATATGCAGAGCTGTTGTTGTATTACCCTTGATATCCTGAATGTCATCAAACCCAGCACATAGGCAGACCCTGGGTTACGAATGTGACAGGTTCTATAGGTTTGTTCTTAAGTTAAATTTGTATGTAAGTTGAAATAGGTACAGTTACTTATTACCTTTAATAGTCTCTGTAGGTGTGAGATGTATGTAACTTGGAGACTGCCTGTAATAGAATTTTGGTCAACAATGGACTGCATGTATAATGATGGTTCCATAAGATTGGGGCCACTAAAAGACTCCTATCACTGAGTGACACTATAGCTGTAGTGATGTTGTAATGTTGTAGTGCAACACATTACCTTTTCTATGTTTAGATATGTAAAGAGATATAAATATTTAGCATCCTGTTATGATTGCCTACTATATTCAGTACAGTAGCATGCATACTGCATAGTTTGTAACCAGGAGCAATAGGTTGTACTATATAGCCCAGGTGTAAGTATACTCTACAATGTTCACACAATGTCAAAATTACCTAGTGACATGTTTCTCAAAATATGTCACTGTCAAGGGTATTTTGTGGGAGCTCACGTATTGTGCATAATGTAATGGTACATTTTTAAACTACTAAGAGTGTATATAAATGTCTTACCACAACAAAAATGTATACCACTGTCATTAAGTGATAATGTTCTGTAACTGTAAATAATAGTATATAACTATTATATACTATTATATATATATGATAGTATATATATGTATATATGTATATATATAACTGTTATATACTATTATATACATATGATAGTATATATATGTATGTATATATATGTATATATAACTGTAAATAATAGTATATAACTATTATATACTATTATATATATAATATATATTTTTTATATATATATAATAGATAACTGTAAATAATAGAATAAATAAATTAATAGGCATAAAGGAATTCTTCTCTCTATGCCTTCTTCTTTAGAGAAGAGTTCCAATCAATAAATGTAATAGGATGAAAGAAATAGAAAACCACCACAGTAACTATTACTATAAGCAAGTTCTACCAACAGGTGCTAGAAATTATTATAGTATTCCAAAAATTTGAAATCACTTGTTTCTATACATTAGCAAAAAACATTCTAAAAAGGAAATTAAGGCTGTGCACAGTGGCTCATGGTTGTAATCTGAGCACTTTGAGAGGTCGAGGTGGGAGGATTGCTTGTGCCCACAAGCTCAAGACCAGGCTGGGCAACATAGCAAGAACTCATCTCTACAAAAAGCAGAGAATTAGTGGGGCATGGTAGTACATACCTATAGTCTTAGCTGCTTGCAAGGCTGAGGTGGAAGGATTGCTTGAACCCAGGAGTTCAAGGTAGCAATGAGCTGTGAACACTCATTGTGTGCACTCCAGGCTAGATGACAGAATGAGACTCTGTCTCTCTGGAAAAAAAAAAAAAATAAATAAAAAATAAATAAATAAATAAATAAAAGTAAATTAAGAAAAAAGTTCCATTCACAATAGCATCAAAAGAATAAAATACTTAGGAATAAACCTAACCAAGAAGGTGAAAGACTTGTACACTGGAAACTATAAAATTTTGCTGAGAGAAATTAAAGAAGACAAATAAATGAAAAGACATCTTGTGCACATGGATTGAAAGACTTACTAGTAAATGTCTATACTACCCAAAGCAATCTTCAGATTCAGTGCAATCCCTGTCAAAACCCTGATGGCATTTTTTGTAGAAATAGAAAAATTCATCTATGGGATCTAAAGGAACCCCAAACTTCCAAAACAATTTTGCAAAAAAAGAAAAAAGATAAGATTCACACTTCCTAGTTTTCAAAGATATTTCAAAGCTACAGTAATCAGAACAGCATGGTATTAGTATTCAGGCAGACATTTAGGACAGTGGAAGAGAATAGGAAGCTCAGAAATAATCTCTTGCATATGTGGTCAAATGATCTTTGACAAGTGTTTCAAGACTGTCCAACAGGGAAAGGATGGTCTTCTCAACAAATGGCACTGAGAAAACTGGATAAGTACATGCAAAATAATGAAGTTGGACCCTTATAATACAGAGTCTACAAAAATTAACTCAAAATGAGTTAAAGGCCTAAATATAAGACCTGAAACTATAAAATTCCTAGAAGAAATCATAGGAGGAAAACTTCATGACATTGGACTTGGCAATGAGTTCTTGGATATGATACCAAAGTCACAGGCACACAAGAACAAAAATAAGCATATGGGACAATATCAAACTTAGAAACTTTTGTGCATCAAAGAACATAATAAATAGAGTAAAAAGGTATTGAGGAATAGGAAAAATATTTTCAAATCATAAATCCCATAAGGGGTTAATACCCAGAATATGTAAAGAGCTTAACAACAAAAAGATCAAATAATCCAACTTAAAAATGATCAAAAGGACTCACACAGGGACTGCAATCTAGTGCCACCTCTGTGGAGAGTAGTATGGAGATACCACAAAGAGCTAAAAGTAGACCTGCCATTCGATCCAGCAATTCCAGTACTAGGTATTTATCCAAAGGAAAAAAAAAAGGACATTTTACCATAACGATGCTTCCACTCAAGTGTTCATAGCACCACAAATGCAAGGATGTGGAAACAACTCAACTGCCTATCAACACATAAATGGATGGATGGCTCAGCACCTGTAGGTCAGTGGTTAGGGTGCCGGCCACATACACTGGGGCTGGCGTGTTTGAACCTGGCCAAGGCCTGCTAAACAACAATGACAATTACAACAACAACAAAATAGCTGGGCATTGTGGCCTATAGTCCCAGCTACTTGGGAGGCTGAGGCAGGAGAATGGCTTAAGTCCAAGAGTTTGAGGTTGCTGTGAGCTGTGATGCCACAGCACTCTACTGAGGGCAACATAATGAGACTATCTCAAAAAAACAAAAAATACATAAGTAGATGAATAAAATGTGGTATTCATATACCCTGGAGTACTACTCAGCCATAAAAAATGGTGTTCTAGTATCTTTTGTAACATCCTGGATTCATCTGGATGTTAGACCATTTTTCTAAGTCAAGTATGATAAGAATGGAGAAACAAACACTACATGTATTCAATACTAAATTGAAACTAGTCCATCAACACTTATGTGCATGTAGCGAGGTAAAACTCAATGGGATTGAAGTAGGTGGAAGGGGGAGGGACGGGCAGGGTTAATTCACACCTAATGGGTATAATGCACTTATTCTGGGTGGAAAGGGGCACACTTATAACTTTGACCTGCAAAACAAACTATGTAACCAAAACACATGTACCCCTATAATATTCTGAAATAAAAAAGACTCACAAAGACATTTCTCCAAAGATGATATACAAATGGCCAACAAGCATATGAAAATCTTCTCAACATCACTAGTCATCAGAGAAATGCAAATCAAAACCTCATGCTCATTAAAATCACTACTATGGAAATAAAACAAAATAGAAAATAACATGTGTTGTCAAGGAAGTAGAGAGATTTGAGTCCTTATGCACCATGGGATTATAAAATAATGTGACTGCTGTAGAAAATAGTACAGCGTTTTATTAAAAAATTAAAAATAGAATTACCATATGATCCAGCAACCCCTCTTCCGGGTATAGGTACAAAAGAATTGAAACCAGGGTCTCAAAGAGATACTTGTACACTTTGTGTTCATAGCAGTACTAATCACGGCAGTCAAGAGGTGGAAACATCATCAATGGATAAATGTGATATATACACACGATGGAATATCATTTAGCCTAACAAAAGAAGGAAACCCCGTACCATGCTACAACACAGATGAACTTTGAGGACATTACCCTAAGTGAAACAAGCCAGTCACAAAAAGACAAATACTATATTATTCCACTTATCTCAGGTATCTGCAGCAGGCAGACTCATAGAAACAGAAAGAGGGAAGTGTTTACTGGGGACTTGGGAAAGTGGAGAAAGGGGTGTTGTTCAGTGGGTATAGAGTTTCAGATACCACAGTAAAAATAAATAGCTGAAAGTTTGAGAAGAAACAGTAT
>CAUYPK010088502.1:0-83113 GCA_963574355.1 Loris lydekkerianus
GAAGACGCCCAGGTGCCCATCGACTCATGAAAGGATTAATAAATTGTGGTATATGTACACCATGGAATATTAAGCAGCCTTAAAGAAAGATGGAGACTTTACCTTTCATGTTGACATGGATGGAGCTGGAACATATTCTTCTTAGCAAAGTATCTCAAGAATGGAGGAAAAAGTATCCAATGTACAGCCCTACTATGAAACAAAGTTATAGCTTTCATATGATTATGGGGAAAGGGAAGGAGGGGAGAGGGGGAGGATGAATGAAGGGAGGGTGATTGGTGGGACCACACCTACGGTGCATCTTACAAGGGTACATGTGAAATTTACTAAATGTAGAATATAAATGTCTTAAAACAATAAGTAAGAAAATGCCGTGAAGGCTATGTTAACCAGTTTGATGAAAACATTTCAAATTGTATATAAAACCAGCACATTGTGCCCCATGATTGCATTAATGTACACAGCTATAGTTTAATAAAAAAATAATAAAATTAGGTTGTCAGCATAGCCATGATCCCTCCATAGGCTCTAGGGGAGGATCACTTCCTGCCTCTTCTAGCTCCTGATGGCACCAGATGTTTTTTTGGCTGTAGCTACATCACTCCAATCTCTGCTACCACCTTCTCATGGCCTCCTCTTCTGTGTCCCTCTCTTGTGAGCAGACCAGTCACTGGAGGTAGGGCCTCTCTCTCTTGTGAAGAGACCAGTCATTGGATGTAGGGCCCACTCTAGTCAAATATGACTCTTGTTTCTATCTACAAAGACTGCAAAGACTATTTCCACATAAGGAACTGGGGGTAAGGGCTTTAACATATCTTTTTTTTTGAGACAGAATCTCACTGTATCACCCTGGGTAGAGTGCCGTGGCGTCACAGTTCACAGCAACCTCAAACTCCTTGAGCTCAAGCGATTCTCTTGCCTCAGCCTCCTGAGTAGCTGGGACTACAGGTGCCTGCCACAATGCCCAGCTATTTTGTGGTTGCAGTTGTCATTGTTGTTTAGCAGGTCGGGGCTGGGCTCGAACCCACCAGCTTTAGTGTATATGGATGGCGCCCTACTCACTGAGCTATGGGCACCGAGCCTTAACATCTCTTTTAGTGGGGACACAATTCAACCCACAACAATCACCTAGTCTCAGAAGATGCACAACATGTCTGCAATAGCCAGTGGTTACAAGAATGGGAGAAGACACAGTGATGTAAAAACCAGGAGGTGCTGATAACGGGGGTCAAGCTGGAGGCTAACACACCACCAGACAGCAAACTGAGAATGAGACAAAGGTGCAATGTTTACAAAGGAAATGGTGGAGAACTAGTCGCATAGCACTTGGGGTCCTTGGCCTATCAAGAATACAAAAAGGGGGCGGCCCCATATACTGAGGCCCTGGCCAAAATTGCAAACAAACAAACAAAAAGAACACAAAAGGGAGTCTGGGTGCAGTGGCTCACACCTGTAATCCTAGCACTCTGGGAGGCCGAAGTGGGGGGGGAGATTGCCTGAGCTCACGAGTTCAAGACCAGCCTGAGCAAAAAGCAAGACCCCCGCCTCTACTAAAAATAGAAAAACTGAGGCAAGAAGATTGCTTGAGCCCAAGAGTTGGAGGTTGCTGTGAGCTATGACACCACGCCATTCTACCCAGAGTGACAGCTTGAGACTTTGTCTCAAAAGAAAAAAAGAAAAGGATACAAAAAGGGTCAGAGTGAGGAGAATGGGGAGGGTTTGCAATGGCAATCTTTACTGAAGGCAACACTATGCTATACGCTGCACCCAAGGGAACTTCACTCCTTCTCAAGCCTAGTGATGGGGGCTTCCATTGGGCCACTTAGAGCTGTGGGCCCTCTTGGGCTGGTGCCAAGAGAAGACGCTGCCCTGGGACTAGGCCAGGGACCGTGTAGGTGCTTTCCATGGGCCACATGCGGGTCGTAGGTGGACCACGGAGAGAGAGAGGGCAAAAGTGGGACCATTTTAAGTCCTCCAGACTTTGCCCTAGAAGGGCACAGCAACCCCTGCAGGAAGAAATTTGGGGTGGGTGGTGGGGCTGCAGGTGGAGTCACAAGTCATTACCTGGAATGAAGATGCAGAATAGGGAACCTCAGAAGAGATGCCAGAGGTGGGAGTCAAACCAGGGAATCCTCAGAGGAAGAGCCTTTGCCATTTGCCAGGCCCAGAGAGCGGTTAATCAGACTGCCAAACGAGAATGGCCCTATTTTCCTGCTCCCCGTTCTTTACCCTGCATCCCTCAAACCACTTAGACTCTGAAAGACCAGCAAGTCAGCTGGGTGGGGTGGGTTCAGGTGAGAGGATAGACAAAAGTCCTCCATAGTCCAGTCCCTGGAGGATGGCAGCCTCTAGCTGCACATCTTAACTAGGGCAGCAGGATGATTTCTCTCTGAAGGAAGATGAAAAGTGTCATTTAATTTCTTTGACTGGGTGCATTAAATCTCTAATCAATAGTGGATTTGGGACATAAAATGACCCTATCTAAGCATGACCAGAAGATGCAGAGGTTCAACTGAGCTGTCATCCAGGGGAAGGGGAAACACTTCCCTTGCTGCATAATTCACATGGACAGAGAGTGACAGGAAAATCGCGTTTCATTCTGATTACATCCCACGTTGGAGGGATTGTTTCACTGAACTCAGGCTTAGTCAAGGGAAGTTGAGCTTATTTCCTGCCCCTCCCCCTGCCCACAGCAGGGCCTTCACCCACAGGGAGGCTCCAGAAGAAGATCCCTTCTCTGCTTTTGTCCAGAATTGAAGAATGTTTACTATTTTTTCCTTCCTATCTGTCTGGAAATGACACAGGGAACAACAATAACAAGAACAAAAGAACTCCTTGTTCCAGCGCAAAACACACCCACAGCCTCCAAACTCTTCACCCTGTCCCGGCCTGACTTCACCCCAGAAGGGCCTTCCTGGGAGGGTATAGCTGGCCTGGGAACAAAAGCTGTTTTCTGAAAGTTTTGTGGGAATTACTAAGTAGAGGAGAGGTCTGGGCAAAGACAGGAGAGACCAAGGGGAGAGGAGGGGGGATGTCTGTTAAACCGAAAAATTCCCCAGGAACGACTTGTGGTCTGATCAGTCTGTTGCATGTCTTATTATCAGAGAAAAAAAAACAAAACAAAACCCTGGTGACCTCTGAGTCACCCCTCGCTCACTGTCCTTGCACCAAGCCTGGGACTAGCTCTTTCCTTTTTTACATTAGGCTTTGTATAGGATGGTACCCCTCTAGAGGAGGTTCCCAGACCAGGTAAGAGCTGGGACTGTGGCAGGTCTGCAGAGCACGGGCCTGTGACCAGACACCCAACCAGGCAGATGCCAGCTCCCAAAAAAGACTCCACTGAGCAAAGGTGAGGGAATGCAAGCCCAGAGGTAAATGGAGAATCCCAGGGGCATTCCATGGTAGGGGCTTGGGCATAGCACAGAGGCTTCAGGGAGTAGAGCCCCTGATTTTCTATATCAGCGGTTCTCAACCTGTGGGGCGCGACCCCTTTGTAACAATGAAAATACATCGCAGCATTAGGAAGGTTGAGAACCACAGCTCTATATGATATCAGCCCAAAGCATGTGTCATGCTGATAATGACAGTGACATTTCAGGACCTAAACAAGCCTGGTTTTTCACAGTCTCTGAGAGAGAGGATTTCTAACAGTCATTAAACCTCTCTCCTTAAGGATTTTGAATGCTAGGCCCTAAATTAAATCTCCTTGTCCCCAGGCCACCTGTTTTTCTTGCTCTCCCCAACCCTGGTGCCCCAGCAGCAGTCACAATCCCCCATGAGGCAATGGCAGCACTCTGTTTCCTCAAGCTGCTTAATAGAAGCTAAATTGTGAACAAGTTGATATCACTGCCTGCAGCCAACATGCCAACGAGTCTCAGGGTGTAGCCTTCCCTGGTGAGAACACAGCTATTCCAGGGGTCCTCGTGCTCTCTGAGCAGGTAACTGCAGACTTTCTGAGCTCCGCGTGGGGTTAGCAGGATGCTCTGGTCTAAATGTTAGTGTCTCCCCAAAACTCACATGTTGAAACCCATCCCTAATGTATGAGTATCAAGAGGTGGGAGGTGGCCTTTGGTAAGGATTAAGACTTGAGGCCTGAAGGAGCTTGCCGGCCCCTCCTACTATTTCAGCACATACAGAAAACTCTACCTATAGAAATGAGTCCTCACTAAACATCAAAGTTGCTAGTGCCTTGATCTTGGACTTCCCAACCCCAAGAATTGTGAATAATAAATTTCTTTTGTTTCTAAATTACCTAGGCTAAAGTATTTTATTATAGCAGCCCAAACACACTAAGGCACAGGGCACTAATGGCATTTGGGGTGGATAATTTTTTATGGGGGGAGCTGTATGTTGTGGGATGTTTGGGACTGTCCTTGCCCCATCCACAGAAGGCCAGTAGCACTCCCTCCTCTCCTCTTTACCCTGTGAGAGTCAAAACTGCTCCCAGACATCTCCAAATGTCCCCAAAGAGCAAAATCACCCCTGCTTGAGAAACATGGTCGAGTAGCAGTTCCTACTAGGTGACCAGACTGCTAAGGAGATCCAGGGTTGAGCTGGACCATACATATTCCGAGGAAATTTGCATTCCAAGACCATTCCAAGTCTATGTGGCCTTTGTACTAGTTATTGCCCTCTTGGTTGCATAAGTGACAGAGATGCTGTCGCATGTAGCTGAGAAGGCCAGGGATTAGGCACAGTACTGATTCAGGCCAAGCTTGATCCAGGGACTCAAACAACATCACCAGCATTTGATTTTATTTTTACCTCCTGTTTCTGCTCTTTTCCATGCTGTTGGGGGTAAGATGGCTGACAGCAATCCAGTCCTATTTCTTCTCAGGCGTGAGGTTTGTGGAGGAAAAAACTTGAAGTGCTTTTCTTTCTGCAGTCCCAGAAAAAGTCTCATTACACTTTCTTGGCTCAGATTTGAACATGGATCTACCACTGAGCAAAACACGATGACCAGGGAATGCAATGGTCTAATTGGCCAGGTTGTAATCACACGACCATCTCTGGATCTGGGAGTGAAGTCAACTCTGCCAGTAGGACATAGAGGATGGGAAAGTAGAGATTCCTAAGAGGAAACTCAGGGCACACCCACCAGAAGACAGGTGAAAGAATTCTGGATGACAAAAAGCAATACATAGCTACCACAGTCTTTGTCCCCAAAAGCAGCTTATCCTTAAATTATTAAGGTGAGAACTAACAGTATAAGGAAGACTTTGCCAAGCGGCAGTACAAAGCAATTGTCCAAGTCAACCTACAGGTGACAAACAAGAACTCTCTCAGGCATCTCCAAGACAAACTACTAACCAAAACATTTCATTCAAATGGGTCCCTAAAATAGAGACTACCAGAGTTTCACTAAGATTTTTCCCCCCTTCTTCCATAGTAACATATTTGTTCTTGGGTCCATAGCTTCCCTGCTTGGGATATCATTTCCCAACCTTCCTTGCAGTTAGGAGTGACCATGTGACTAAGTTTGCACTATATAGGCAGAAGAGATAAGCATACCTAGGACTTAAGACAGTGGATGTGTCTCATTCATACTCTTTCTGCTTCCCTTGCTCTTGCCTGAGACCTAGCTTTGCCATGCAAGTGAACATGATGCCCTAGGGGATGACAGAGGAGGACGCAGAGAACCTGAATCCCTGAGTGATCACATGGAGCAGAGCCTCCTGACAATCTGAAATGAGTACCTCAACTGAGAAAGAAATTTGTATTTTCCAAGCCACTAAATTATTATATTTCCTCTATTCTAAGATCCAAGTTTTTTTTCCATATTCTAATATTTCTAAAATCCATAGTGCCATTTGCCAAGCAGTGGTCATCACAGTCTACAGACCCCAGGAAAATATTTTTGTGTGTGTGGAACTCCTATCTATATAAACAAATTAATTTTTTTTTTTTTTGAGACAGAGTCTCACTTAGCATCTCACTCTGTCACACTGGGTAGAATGCTATGGTGTCATCAAAGCTCCCAGCAACCTTCAACTCTTGGGCTCAAGTGATCCTCTTGTCTCAGCCTCCTGAGTAAGCTGGCACTATATGTTCCCACCACAACACTTGGATATTTTTTCTATTTTTTGTAGAGATGGGGTCTTGCTCTTGCTCAGGCAGGTCTAGGAACTCCTGAGCTCAAGCAATCCAAGCAATCCTCCTAATCTCGAGCTAGGATTACAGGCATGTGCCAACGTGCTCAGCCAACAAATTAATTTAAAACTAACTTATTGCACAATTCATAGATCCTCATGAGGCATAGTGATTTATCAGTAAAGATTTAGAATAATGGATAAAGAGCTGCTTGTATTCTCTTGTTTATTGTGCAATCAGTGAAGAGTGGTCAGGTACCATTTCTTCCTGTTTTGATCTAGAAACCATCTCTGCATAATTTCCCCTCTCTCACCATGAGAAAACAATAGCAACTTATCATTATATTGGCTAAATACTGGGCAAATAATATTGTTTTTTTAAGAACACAACGACAATGTTCTAGTTCAGCGTTTACTTGCCTTTGTTGCATACTATTGTTTGATATTGACTGAGGCTTTGTCACTGTTAGTTTGTATTCCGCAAAAATTACATATTGTGCAGAAGTCAGGTTTTGTGTTCTTTTAACAGCAATCCTATGTGTGTCTGTCCCAGATACCTTTTTGGCCAAAGCTAATGTTGAAAGATTTTTAAACAAGTAGCAATCATAATAAAACACTTTAGTTTTGGCTTGGCTCCTGTAGCCCATTGGTTATGGCACTGGCCACATACACTGGGGCTGGCAGGTTCGAACCTGGCCTAGGCCTGCTAAACAACAATGACAACTACAACAACAACAAAAAAATAGCCGGGCATTTTGGCAGGTACCTGTAGTCCCAGCTACTTGGGAGGCTGAGGCAAGAGAATCACTTAAGTCCAAGAGTTTGGGGTTGCTGTGAACTCTGAGTCCATGGCACTCTACTGAGGGCAACATAGTGAGACTCTGTCTCAAAAAACCAAACCAAAACAAAACAAAACACTTTGGTTTTTAATTTAGAATATACTTCTACCACAAAAGCCAGTTTCTACGGTTTCAAGGTGTAAAGTGAGTTGCTGACTTGTTTTCCAGGCCTTGGGCAGGTCTCATTGCTTTTCAGGTCACCGTTCTGCATTGCTGAAGAGTCTTGTATTCCAGTCGTGAGAGTGCACTCTGGGGGCAGGCATCAGGGAAGAGGAGGATGGGAAGATCCTAGAAGTGGAGAACTCTTAGGAAGAGTACCAGCATCACAAGTGGCCAGCCTTGGGGGAATGGGAAGGTGACAGGACTCTCTTTACCCCCTGGACCAAGACCTTCACTCTGGGGACTGCCTCAAGACTATGAAGAAGGGGGCCAGCACAGGGGCAAAGAATGAGTGAGCATAGGCTGCAAGATGTGAGAGACATACTATACAGAAACAACAAAAGGGACAAGGTTCTGAGTGGGAAATGGCAGACAGTGGGACAAGAATCTATGTTAATGGGACATGTACCTCAAAGATAATCTAAGGCCAATCCTTAAAGACAATAAAAGCCGCTGGGCACAGTGGCTCATGCCTATAATCCTAGGACTCTGGGAGGCCGAGGCGAATGGTTTGTGGGAGTTATTTTGTTTGCGTGCAGAGCTCTTAGGGAGAAAGATAAAGAGTAATAAAAGGAATTGATGAGCTGTTCTCTATCCTGGCTTGAGAGACTCAAATACAGCCCAACTGAGGGGAGAGTTAGGGTGAGAAATGGAAAGAGGAGCAACCACGTAAGACTTTGACCAACTAAAGACATAAACTGCTTCGCTTTGACACATAGATAATGAAGTCCAGCCGATCATTGAAAATGTCCCCACCTCTTCATCCCACCCTCACCTGCTTAGAGTGGATCCAGGAGAGAAGGAAGACAGTGCTGTTCTCAGCTGGCAATAGGTGTGACAAGAACACTAACACTGATGGGGACCCTTTTCCAAGGGCTGGTGAACAGCAGACCTCAGTGGAGAGGCTGAAGTGGAAGAACACAGCAGACTTGCTCATGAACTCATGGGAGGTCTTTCAGGGGCCTCCAGAAATAACTGAGGAAGAGTTGGCCTGGGTAGGGGACGAGTAGTAAATTCTATAGACATCAGTAGGGGCTCGGAGCTAATGAAATATAGGTCTGGATGTCAGTGTGACTCTCTTAGCACCCACAGGCTGATGAAGTCATGTAGAGGGGTGTTGTGAGACACTGCACTTTATTATTCTCTTCTATGCATTATTCAATTTTGAAAATTCTGTCTTCAGTTAAGATGCCATGGAAAATGCTTACAATGCAGCCTCCTTCTGAGTGCAATCTGGGCAGGCCCCCCATAGCTGATAGCCATGCTTTCCCCCACCCTTCTAGGGAAGGCCCTTGCAGGGAGGAATCTCTTAAACTGTTCATAGGGCCACAGTTGGAAAAGCCCAGTTGCAGGGTTTGTGGGTGGGAGGAAGAAGTTTTCTCTATGTTTGGGTAGAGAACCAGATATGACTTGTAAAGGCTTCTGAGTGACTAACATACTAAGCAAAGATTTTTGTTATTTCAACTAAATTTGAAATGAGAGGAAATATGGCATACACTGTAGCATAAAGGATTTAGATTAGAACAGTAAAGGTTTACCCAACATCAAAGGGCAACAGATATCTGCTCTAGGTCCATTTTTTAAGGGTAAACAGAGAGGCCTCCCTTGTTGGCTAACCTCAAGATCCAGTTTAAGTGGCTATCTATATATTTTTTCTTGAGCTCCCACCCTTTACCTAAATAAGTCTTTGTGTGGCCACCATTTTTTTTACAGCACTTATAAAACCATTCTGTGTCTTTCTCAGGCATGGAGCCTGACTCTTATGCTAATCCTTAGGAGATACACAGCGCACAGGAAATGTGGATTTGACCATAAGTTAAAAACTGCCTTGAGATGAGAATATGCTGGTACTCATTACAGCAATATATGTCAGCACTTTTTTGAGCTTCATCTGTGGAATGGGGCCATGAGGAGCTACGCAGGAATTGTTACAAGGATGAAAGAAGGAAGCACAGGAAAATGTCTATACAATGTCTTGTCTCCTTCCTTCTGACACTGAGTTGGGATGTAAAGGTCAGGGATCTATGTGAAGACAGAAGGTCTGACTGATTTCTTGAGGGATCTAAGGGAACTTAGATGGTGGAGGAAAAAATGCAGAAGAGTCCCTGTGTCCTGCATAGGGATTGGGAAGGCAAGCAGAGAAACCAGTGTACTAGCCACAGGTGGTGGGGAATTTTGATGCTGTGGTACAAGCATCCATAAAAGCTGCCTCTTTTCTTTGTAGAGCCCCCAATATAGTGCACCCACAAGAAGCATCTAATGAATGTGTGCTAATGGTATCAGGAAATGGTATGTTACCCATGCTTTGGCTCCTTCCTGAAGATGAAGATAATGCCAAGCTAATTAATCAGACGAGTTAATTCATGGGAAAGAGGCTAGTCAAATCCTAGGCTCTGTCCAGCAACCATCTCCCCAGTGGAAAAGCTGTTAGCTCAAGTAATCACAGAATTCCCTAAGGCAAGATACGGGACATGCCCAGGCAGTCCCACTGCTGCAAAATACACAAAAGAAAGGCCACGAGGCACCAGGTGCAGTGGCTCACGCTTGTAATCCCAGCACTCTGGAAGGTCAAGGAAGGAGGATCCCTTAAGCTCAGGAGTTTGAAACCAGCCTGAGCAAGAACGAGACCTTGTCTCTACTAAACAGAAAAAATTAGCCAGGCATTGTGGCAGGCGCCTGCAGTCTCAGCTGCTTGGGAGGCTGAGGCAGGAGAATAACCTGAGCTCAGGAGTTTGAGGTTGCAGTGAGCTATGATCATGCCACTGCACTCTAGCCCAGGGCTACAGAGTGAGACTCCATTTCAAAAAATGAAAACAAAAAAAAAAAAAAAAGAAAGAAAAGAAAAGAAAAGCAAAAAGACAGCAAGGGGTATAAATTGGTTTCATAGTAGGGCGGTGAAGGCTATTTTAACGAGTTTGATGAAAATATTTCAAATGGTATATAAAACCAGCACATTATATTATACCCCATGATTGCATTAATGTACATAGCTAAGATTTAATAAAAAAAAAAAGAAAAGAAAAAAAGGGCAAGGGGCTTGTTTTGAACTGAAATGTGTAAAATAGAGGCTGAGTAGCCCCTGGCAGCAATTATACAGAAAGACTGCAAGACACAGGGCTGCACCAACCCATCTGACAACATCTTCGGCAATGTCATATTCCAACAAGAGCAGTCTAAGAGCTGCTAATTACTTGAATTCTAATAGAGGCCATGTCTTAAAAGTGATTACACATTTTGATTACAGCTCTTTGAACTGATTGCAGCAGTAAGCTATAGGAGCAGGAATCTAAATAAAAGCAAAAAATCATTTGATCAAACACAAAGGAACTCTTCCAAGTACAAATACTTTTATTTTACATATGATAGTAATCCGCTTATCATGTGCAAATAAATGATTTACACACGTCTATTAAATATATAAGGAGCTACACTAAATTTAAAATTCCTTTAGACAAAGGACTAACTTGTGCATCCTTATAATTTTTTATTTTTTATTTTTGGAGACAGAGTTTCACTATGTAGCCTTTGGTAGAATGCACAGCTCACAGCAACCTCAAACTTCTTGAGCTTAAGCGATTCTCTTGCCTCAGCCTCCCAAGTAGCTGGAAGTACAGGCACTCGCCACAACACCTGGCTATTTTTGTTGTTTGGCAGGCTGAGGTGGGGTTTGAACCCACCAGACCCAGCATATGTGGCCGGCACCCAAGCCGCTGAGGTACAGGCTCCAGGCCAATCATTATAATTTCTTACAGTGTCTAGAATGGTGTCTGGCACCCAGAAAATGCATACTGAAATGAATTTAATTGAAGCAATTGCTATATTAATGATTTGATCATAGAATTATCATTTCCCCCCTCAATTTCTATTACCTAATACATGTCTGGGTTTTTTAAATTTCAGATTATTACGGAGTATATGTGATTTGATTACATAGTCCAAGTTGTAGCTGTGTCCTTCACCCAGGAATTGTGCAATATACCCATGCAATGCACCCATTAGGTTATACAATGGTCATTTGCTATGATAATGAACTACTGTAGAATGAACACGGGGAAAAGAAATACGAAAGGCCATTTTACTAGCCTCAAATCCAGAAAAACCTGCCTATTTTTCTAGAAACCAAAATGAAATATGCAAATACATTCTTGAAAGGAAAGCCAACCATTCTACATTACACAACAGAGACCATGTTGATTTTGCTGTGTGAGTTGCTAGGCAACCACTTGGTAATTCCCCATGCAACAGAGATGAACCTGTCATTTGCTTTCTTATCTGTAAGTGACATGAAAAGACAACAGGTAAAGGACAGCCAAGAACATTTGCAGTGCCTGAATGACACAATCACTTCTGCTGAAGTATGATGACACTGGAGAAAATCTCCATGCTTTGTCAGAAACTGCTGGAGAGTTTCGTTAAACTATTAGCACAAGACATTGCAGTGAATTTTTGTAAATCCTGTGGGTTCAGTTATCCCTGTCCACAAAGCAGGAGACCAAAGCACTATAGTTCTGCATGTGGATGGCTATTAATTCAATAAGGACTCCAGATCAGTATGTCCCATGACTCCAGCTGGGATGAAACTAAAGCAGCCTTCCAAGTTTTTCTTTTTTTTTTTTTAGACAGATGCACTCTGAAGCCTTGGCTAGAATGCCATGGCGTCATGGCTCACAGCACCTTCACTTCTGGGCTCAAGAGATCCTCTTCCCTCAGGCTCCCAAGTAGCTGGACTATAGGCGTGAGCCACTACACCCAGCTAATTTTTCCATTTTTAGTAGGGATGGGGTCTCACTTTTGCTCAAACTAATTTCTAACTCCTAAACTCAGGCAATCCACTGGCCTCCCAGAGTGCTAGGATTAGGGGGGATGAGCCATTGCACCCACCCTAAGCCTTTTAAGTCTTAAAAAGAACATTCATTGTCTCACAACCAAGTTCTGGGCAAATAAACCACATTTTATTTTTTTTTTTGAGACAGAGTTTCACTTTGTCATCCTTGGTAGAGTGCCGTGGCATAACAGCTCACAGCAATCTCAAACTCTTGGGCTTAATTAAGCGATTCTCTTGTCTCAGCCTCCTAAATAGCTAGGACTACAGGCACTCGCCACAATACCCAGCCATTTTTTGTTGCTGTCATCACTGCCGTTTTAGCTGGCTAGGGCCAGGTTCGAACCTGCCACGGTTGGTATATGGGGCCGGCGTCCTACCCACTGAGCCACAGGCGCCGCCCAACCACATTTTTTTTACACCAGAGGAAAATGCTGTTAGTAATTTGTTTACAAGTGATTTCCAAGACAACGTAGACCAGGAGTGTCCAACCTGCCCTCCATGGGCCACATGCTGATTTTATGAGGACCTTTTTTTGTTTATCTGTGATGTCAGATATCACAGAAACTATGCATGGATCTTATTTTGGCTAATCAGCTTTATTAAGTGTGTGTGTTTAATGTGTGGCCCAAAAGCAACTCTTATTCTGCCAATGTGCAGTGGAGAAAAAAAGAGGTTCGACAGTATGGACAAATGAGCTGCCTTATAAAGACTCTACTCCACTGTAGGTATTGACACTGCTGTCTTTAAAATTGTAAAAACACGATAAAGCACTGAAGAAAAATTGAGAAATTTCTAAAAGCTTCTCTAACACTAAGCAAGAAAAGAGAACTTTAATTAAAATCCCACATCAAATTTGGAAAGCTAAGTGGACTCATCTTTTTCACTTGAATTTTCAAAAGGATCCCCCATTTAAAAAAAAGAATATATACCTCAATCCTGCCCTGAATATCATATTTAAGTCTTGGATTCTGGGATCAGGTAATCAGTTGGGGAGAAAGCAGATTGTGAATTGAGATTATCAATCAGGTAGTTTCGACAAACTGGGCATGCTTCAACCCAGTATCTGGTGCCTGTTTATCCAACCTGGTGTGATGCTGATTTAAACAAGCCCAGTTGGCCAATCCTGAGGCCAGTCCAGAGGTCCTGTCTTCCTGTCTCCCTGGGGCTGGACAGAGGAGTGCTGGTGTGCGAAGTTCTTGGGCATGTCTCTGCAAAGAATAGACACTACCTCAGTCATCTCTACTGACTACCAGGTTTTGTAAGATTCCTCATGTAATTCCAAACAGAGTCAGCCATGAGCCAAATCAAATGTTACGGAAGATTCAAGGGCATTCTTGAGACAAATATCAGAATGAAAATGTTTCTCTCCTCCTTTCAGGTAGGAAAAACAAGAAAGACTTTGGATACAAGCAAGGAGCAAAATCTGTGGGAGTTAGCAGCTATCTTCATTCCCGCTTTCCCCACCCCAATGGCCACATGGAGTTGTATGCAGAAGGCCCAGGGGTGAGAAAGAGCAGAGCATGTCAGGAAAGGAACTGACTAAAGGAGAGCTTCAGTGTGCCCTTGCACCGGTGGCTGTGGAAGCTACTCACTCCCCTACTTGGTGGTGTCTTTTCTTTCTCTGGAGTCCTGTCAGTGATGTTTGAGCCCACTGTTAAATGTTCCAGATGTTTGGGTCCCACTGATACCAAGTTAGTCGAATACCTACCATGTAGGATTTGTTTAATGGGAGAAAACCATTAGGTATAAAGCCCGCCCTTAAGGGGCTTAGACTCGAGTGGGGGAGACAGACAGGTATTCAAGAAATTACAATGCAAACCAGTCTAGATCAAACTACAAAAGACTGAAAGTGCTCAGTTTTGTGAATAATTAATTTCTGTGTGGAGGCTACTCCTGATTTTGAGCTTTGAAGCCAGCTTCCTGTTACTGGCCCCAATTCCATTTGGCTTTCTGCTATGGTGGCCCCTGTTCCCTGACTTGTCAAGCCCATGCAGGTAAACCCAGCTGGGATCTGAAGGCTGTTTATAGAAGGGAGGAGAAGCTACAAGCCAAAACTCAAATGGTGCTACACAAAGGGGCAAGTGAACAGCTTTCTGGGTGAGTTTAAATCAAAGATTTCATATTCAGTGGGGGAGAGATGACACTTTTAAAAATTGTACACTAAAAGATTCTAGATAGGGGAGTCTAACAGCTTCTAAATAGTTTGGGAAGATGGTGGATACCTGCACCATGTGCAAACTGAAAAGAAAAAGACAGTTTGCTGGAGTTGTTTTCTGCAAGGTGCGCCTCCATGGTGCCCAGCCTCCATTCCTGGCACCTTCCCACACAAGCACCCAGTCGGTGCTTCTGGCTTCCCACTGGCCTCCTTAGCACAGCAAGAAAGGGTATGGTATTATCCATTTCCACTGTAACACAGAGGCTATTGAACAACATGGCTATAAGCAAGGACTCTGGAATTCAAATCCTGGCTCCACCAACTTACCACCAGTGACCTTGGCAAGTGGCATGGTCTCTGAATCTTAGTTTCTTGCTCTATAAAAGGAAAATAATGATACTACATCCATCTCATAAGACCATGGGAGGATTAAATGAATATATCTGGCCAAATCACTTAAGACTATATCTGGCAGACCGTGAGTACTATGTTAGTTATTATGACATAATTTGTCTTGGGTTCCTGAGTATTTGGGCACCAAGCAATTATATTTACTAGAATTTCAGGTACCAGCAAGAAGATGGAGAGCCATTTGGGAGAGATTTCCATTGGCTCTAAAATCAAATCTGTCCCTATACGTTAATACTAGCCTGACTAAAACCTGAATAGTATCCTTTTAGTACTTCTGTCCTTCCAGATACTCCCTAAGAATATAAGCCAAGAACCAGCCTGGCTAGTGGAGGCCTTGTCACCTTACTGCTAAGGGAAAATAGGTCATGTGTCCCTCTATCACTGGCCTGTGACTGACTCCGTCATCTGGGACCTGTACAGGCTGGAGCTCCTCCTTTTGTCTCTCACCAACTCTGAGACTCTGGAGCATACATACATTAACACCCCATAAAATTCTCTTTATAAAGTCTATGAAGGGGTCAGCACCAATAACATTACATGCTAGATTAAACTAGAGAATAACTATTTTACAGATGGCCAAACTGAGGTATAAGAAAATGAAATAAACGGTACCCAAATATCAGTCCAAGAACTGATGTCAGTCCTCACAGTAATGCTTTTAACAGTCCTCGGCAAAACTGAAAAAATAAGAATAATGCAGTACATTTTTCATAAAGCTAAAACTGATTTTTAAATTGTGAGATTACATCTTATCTTCCTTCCTGTGTATAAGGGGAGGATGGTGAAATGCCCCCTCCCCTTTTAGAAAATGATATCGATAGGAGCTAGGATTTGAAATGGTATCTTTTGAATATTTCTATTATGTCCTATTACACCATTTTAATTGCTTTTAAATAAATTTAAAATGACATTAATTTCAAATTCAAAATTATTAATTTATTTTTTCAAGACAGAATCTTGCTCCGTCATCCAGGAGGGACTGCCATATCCTCAGCCTACCTCACAGCAACCTCAAACTCCTGTTCAAGTGATCCTCCTGCCTCAGCCTTCTGAGTAGCTTCAGGCGCCTACCACAATGCCCACTTAATTTTTTTTTTTTTTAGTAGAGACAGGGTCTTGCTCTTGCTCAAGCTGGTTTCAAACTCCTGAGATCAAGAGATCTGCTCACTTCAGTGTCCCAGAGTGCTAGCCAGCCTACATTCAGTTTTAGATATTAAAATCTTTGTTAAACAATTATTTTTATTTTACAGTACTTAATTTTAAATATCTTCAAATAAAACTCTTCAAGGTATTCTATGCAGGATTAAAAGCTCAAATCCTCACATGGTCTGAGCAGGTAATAATGAGAGTAGAAAGGAAAAACATTTGTAAATCCCTAAATGGAGCATTTAATGGGAGCATGTCTCCCCCTGCTGGCAGTGGTGGTGACAAACCGAGTCTTGAATCACGATGGTACTGGGGAGGACTAGAATTGGAAAGAAGGACCCTACAGAAAGAACAGTGCTTCAAAACCCACTTTGCAGCATAGGGACCTTACCCCAACCAAGAATAAAGAGAGTAAAAATGAAAGAACTCCTGATACTAGGAAACTGTAAGCAGAGATGCTGATTTACAAACCCTGGAAAATTAACAAGGAAAGAAAAAAAATTTTATAGTTTAGATATATAAAAATATTCACTATCTATTTTCATGAATTACTTATTCTATACATCTAATTATATAGAACCATACAGTGAATGATCATAAAAATAATGCCTATCATTAAATTGGCCTGATTCATTTGGTTCCATTACAAAACTTTTGTTTTTAAGTTCAAATTATTGAAACAGTACAGCTGTCTGCTCATGATGTAGGTAAAATCAGGGAAGTTTTACTTATTTGCCCCTTTGTAGGACCATGATAAGGCTGTCCCTCATACTTTTATTTCATTGATTCTTTTTTGTCTGGTGTCCATTATGCTCTCACCCACTTCCATTATTGTAAATCTAACTTTTATCTATCATTCCTAATGTTTTATCTACAGGTCTCTTCTTCCTCCAACCACAAACAAAACCCAAATTGGTGTTTTTTGTTTTTTTTTTTTTGGAGACGGAGTCTTACTTTGTTGCCCTTGATAGAGTGCCATGGCATCACAGCGCACTGCAACCTCAAACTCCTGGGCTCAAGCAATCCTCTTACCTCAGCTTCCCAAGTAGCTGGCACTCCAAGGCATCCACCACAATGCCTGGCTATTTTCAGAGATGAGGTCTGCTGGCTCAGGCTAGTCTAGAACCTGTGATTTCAGGCAATCCACCCACCTCAGCCTCCCAGAGTGCTGGGATTACAGGCCAGAGCCACTACGCCCAGTCAAAAAGATTTTATTAATTAGATTTTGTTCAGAATCTTCTGGTACTTACCCCATTCTCTCCCATACTGCTTATTTGAGTATGTTGTATTTCCTATATCTGAAGGCAGAGTGTTTTATTTTACTTCAAAAAGGGACAATTAGGCTGAGATGATAGATATGCTAATTATATCACCATGCACCCTAAGAATATGTACATTGTCGACTAAAAAATAAAATTTAGTTTAGAAAAAAGATAGACTGGGTGCAGTGGCTAATACCTATAATCCCAACACTCTAGGAGGCCAAGGGGGTGGATTGCTTTAACTCAGGAGTTGGGAGACCAGCATGACCAAGAGCCAGACCCTGTCTCTAAAAAAAGAACTAGCCAGGCTTTATGGTGGGTGCCTGTAGTCCCAGCTACTTGGGAGGCTGAGGCATGAGGATCACTTGAGCCCCAGAGTTTGAGTTTTCTGTGAGCTATGACAATACAGCACTCTACCCTACAGAGACTCTGTCTCAAAAAAATAAAGAAAATTCCAGCCTCCCACCCTCTGCAGAAGCAGTATGGCTTCACAGGTAAAAGCTGGGGATTACTTGTGTTCTCATGAGCAAAAACTATAATAAAAACTCTTTATAATACTGTGTCATACATTTGTATGGGAATGATAAGAGAGTGGATGTAAAGCTTCCAGGCTTGCAACTATGTGATAATTGATAACTATTTTTTTTATTCTCTCCATCCCCAAAACAAAAGCCTCATATGTTGTAGGCATTCAATCATTGTTAGTAGAGCTTATCTAATAAGTACACTCATACCCAGTAACACATTAGAGTTATCTGTGTGGGGAGAACCAACGTGATTAACCACGATTTAGTAGCGCTTGAAAATGCTTGGATTGGCAATATAAAACAATTCCACATCATCTAGCTCAATGCTGGCCAATATAACTTTCTGCGAGGCTGTTAAAGTGCTATAATCTGCGTCGTCCAATGAAGTCATCATTATTGGTATCCAGAAATGTGCCTAGTACAACTGAGAAAGTAGTTTTCACATAATTTCAATGAGTTAAAGCGCAGCTCCAAAATCTGCCTCGCAAAGCCCGTGTCCTCTTTTTCACCCCCCAAAAGAATTCCTTTCTTTGTTTTGTTGTTGTTGTCGTTTTGGAGACAGAGTGTCACTGTGTTGCCCTGGGTAGAGTGCTGTGCTGTCACAGCTCACAGCAACCTCCAACTCTTGGGCTTAAGCGATTCTCTTACCTCAGCCTCCTGAGTAGCTGGGACTACAGGCGCCCGCTACAACGCCCGGCTCACTCAAAGAATTCTTTAATCTAAGTAACTCTCACTCATTCATGTTTCACAACTTCCACTGAAGGCCAACCCCCTTTTTTCTGTCGCTGTTACACGTGTCTTCACGGTAAAACTTCACAAAGAGCTGACCCGAGAAAAATCTCGGGAAGTCGCATGGGACACAGTGAGTCAAACATCAAGTGACATGCAATCATCCAACTAAAATAACTCATTGCGTCTCTGCAGAGTCCGGAGGGTGGACCCGAACGCAAACAAACCTTGCGAAAGGCTTAGCAAAAACGCCGAGCAGCGCGCGGGGAGGTGGAGACCGCTCCCATCACGTGGGCCCGGACTGCCCGCCCTCCCACGCCGGGGACTCGCCTGCAGGCCCAACGTCACCCGTCCCGCCCCCACCCGTAACAGCGCCGCGGCAGCGAACACCACGAGAGTCCTTCCCCCGCTCCGCCCCTGAGAATCACGCCTCCTGCCGCATTGCCCTCAAACCCGCCCACCCCGCCTCCTCGAAACCCCGCCTCCCCAAAACCCCGCCCCTAAACCGTGCCCGAGCCGCTCATTGGTCAGGGCACCGCGTACAAAATGGCGGCGGGGCCCTCAGGAACCAACCATAGAGACGTCCGCCCTCCGCGACCGCGCGCGCCTCCTAGCGACCGCCCCGCCCCGCACCGGCCTCGCCTTCCGGCGGGGGCGGAGGAACGGTGCGTCTCCAAGGGCCCTTCTAGGAGAACGTCAGGCAGTCTCCATGGTGCTGAGTCGTCCGAGTCTGATCACGTGGGTGGTGAAAGCCGTCTGAAGGCGGGGGATGGGGGTGAGGAGGAAGGGGCGGGAAGCAGGGGGCTGATAGCGAAAGGCCGGGCGACCACGGGGTTGTCATGGAGCCTTGGGGTTGGGCTCGCGCATGCGCCACCTGACCCACGGGCTTGGTCGTGGAGCAGCGACCCCGGCCTTAGGTGAGAAAGGGAGGGCTGGCCCCGCGGGGAGGGCGATTGGGCGAGGAGCGTGGGAAAGGAGGTGGAAGTAGCGAAGAGACGGAAGGGGAACGAAGTAGGCAAGAAGGACAACCGGGACTTTAGGAGGACTGAGGGACAAATGGTGGGAAAAGGGGGCGGTGTGTCCCTCCCTATTTAGTTGGTGTTGCCGTGAGAGGCGGGGCCTGCGTGGGAGAGGGAATCGCGGGTGAGGGGAAGGCGTCTTGAGGAGCAAGTGGGGTGAGTCTGTTAGGGCAGGTGGGCCCTGGTCTAGCCTTGGGGCTAACAGGCAGCCCGGCGTGCGGCCGTGGAAAGAGCGCATGGGCAGGTGAGCGGGCAGAACTGGATAAGGGTCTGGGGACTCTAACAGGGCCTGGGGCACAGGTGTGCTTTTTTCAGAGACTTGCTTTTACCCACTTTTGCGGGTTATTTCTTCTGGGTGGCCGCTTGCTAGGCTTGAAGCCTAGGGTAGTGGTTTGAGGGAGAGGGTGGGCATTGCCCTGTAAGGAGTTAGTAGTTAGTAGGTAGGTTGTGGGGAGCTCTGATCCGGGCACAGGCCGGAGCCAGGCTCCTTGTTGTTGCCCAAGTCCTGGCAGTAGGCACTGGCTGGGTGTTTGCCCTGGAAGGCTGGTGGCATGCCAGTCACAGCACAGTCCTAGGGTCTGCCCAGTTCTGCCCTGCTGAGCTGGCAGGTTGGTGGATGCCTAGAGGGTGCACATGCTGTCTGGCACAGATGCGACGTGGGCTGGTGTGAATGGGTAGGTGGGTACTGTTACTGTGAACTCTTTGAAGCAGGGGATCTGAGAAAGTTCCCTAATCTGATCTCCTCTCTGAAAGGTGCAGATGGAGAGAGCCATACCTGGTCCCAAACGTAAAAAATTGGATAGAATTGGGTTTTAGGTTCTATGACATGAATTTTCAGCCAAGTAGGAGAATGGGAATGAATGTGAAGGGGAGGATGAGTATTAGAGATGTAGGTAGATGGGTTTTTTCCACTGTTGAAGTAACAGTCTCTCTGAATGGTGTTTCTGAATATGCAAACCAAAAGAAAATAACTTCAGAGAGAGCCTAGTAACATGTTTATAATTCTAACAGGAATTACTCCTGGTTTTCTTTCTGTGGCCTTATCACTTCATTGTATTGAAGCTTCTGCTTGGGCTTTCACCTAACACCTCTGTCCAGGCATGCATGGTATACACGTGACACATTTTAAAGGGAACTTGAGCTCTCAGGAACCTTGCCAAGAATCTATAAAAGGAGAGATCTGAAGGCAGCATTTCAGATTCTTTCCTTGTAACCCTTGGATCTCCTTTCTATGGTAAGTGCAGATCTCCACAGAGATTGTTTGTGATTAGACTGACCTTTAATTTGGATGGTGGATTTGTCCCTGAGGTTTCATCTTAGCATAAAGGATAGGTTAGGTATCCGTTTTCTGCATGGAATCAGATCTGGAGGTTAGATCTTGAGGTGACCGTGGTGTTTGGAAATACACCAATCTTGACCTTCAAGCTGTTCAGGTATTTCTGTGACAGCCAATCTGCTAGAGCTGTCAGGGAGACTCAGTAGGACAGAGATTTGCTGGAATTAATCATTCTGTTGAATACCTCACATGTTCATTGTTGGAGGCTGAGGTTGCAAAGATGAAAAACAACCTGTGAGGTTGAGACAAACAAATAATTAGACTCTAATGTAAAAAGTGCAAAAATAGAAGTGAGACTTTGGGGCACTTGCTAGAAATTTATTTATTTATATAAACCTATATATTTCTTGATTCATTTTCATTATCAGTTTTAGTGTATACTCTCTTCTCTAGGAAACTTTTGGACAATGTGTTACATACACATGCATAAGAGGCTTAATTAGGGTCACTTCTGACAGTTCGGGAGCTTAATTTAGTCCTTTTAATGCAGAGTAAAATACATGGAGTCTGAGATGTTTGTAAGGCAATGTTAGTGACTTCCAGTTTGTGCCAGGAAGCTGAGAGATGATACAGTGGGTAAGAGCTTAGTAACCCAGTTTCAACTAGTCAGTGTGTGAACATTTAACTTTATTGTAAAACAATACCGAGGAGGAAAAAAATCAAGCAACTTCTTGAGGTTTTCAGACTTTGTCGTTTGCATGGCATTGGGTTTGAGAGACCTATAGTAAATGCCATCACTCTGTCTGCTTCTCTCCTGTCAAAGGCTCCTTAGGGTGCTGCGTGTGAATAGCTCCACTGTTGGTGCCTAATTGACTCCCTCAGCCCACTTCCAGGAGAGAGGCTTTCCTTCTCCATCTCAGAGGAGCTTCCCTAGCTGGGAGGCTAGGACTTTCTGCTTAAAGAGAACTTCACCCACGACAGAACCTTTCATAGTTTTAATCATTTTCACATCTAAAATAGCCAACTTACCGTTGTAAAGATGATTATGCATGCTTTATTTTCAACTGTCACTAACTCCCCAGAATCTAAAATTTTACTGTTTTCCATTTAAACATTAGGAATGGAAAGATCTGATACCTTTCTTCACCTATTTTAAGGGTCATGGCTGACACCTGTTCAGAATTCTTCTTGACTTCTGTATAACCTGACAAAAGACAGGTTAGCAAGAAAAAAACATCAGGTTATTTCCTTTCTTTTCGTTTTTAAATTTTTCTATGAGATGGAATCTCAGTATACTGCCCAGGCTGGTCTTGAACTCTTGGGCTCAAGTAATCCTCAGGTCTCAGACTCCTGAGTAGTTGGGATTATAGATGTATGCCACTGTGCCCAGCTCCAACATGATAGTTTTTTTGTGTTTTTTTTTTTCTGGTAGAGACAGAGTCTCACTTTATCGTCCTTGGTAGAATGCTGTGGTGTGTCACACAGCTCACCAGCAACCTCCAACTTCTGGACTTAGGCGATTCTCTTGCCTCAGCCTCCCAAGTAGTTGGGACTACAGGCACCTGCCACAATGCCCAGCTATATTTTTGTTTGCCCAGCTATATATTTGTTTGGCTGGGGCTGGGTTTGCACCCGCCACTCTCAGTATATGGGGCCGGTGCCCTAACCACTTAGCTATAGGTGCTGCCTGATAGCTTTATTTAATCAAAGTTTTAAGATCCTTCAGAAATTAAGACCCCAAAACTCAGGAGAAATTGTTTGTTTTTATGCTTAGGTTCAATGAAGAAATACAGTTGGATGAAATGGGTATGGTCTAATCTAATGGTAATAAACTGAGGTTTATTAAACCCAGCAAGGCCTGTCTGTTCAGGATTCTTCTTGACTTCTGTGTAACATTTCTTCCTTTGTATATGGCAGGACCTATTCTGGAGTAAGGGCCTTAATGATCCTCCATTAGTAAAGACAGGTCAGAGAATTTCTTTACGGCCAGCTCTTACACTGAAAGGTGGGGAAGGTTAAAGTCTGTATGACCTTCATTGGGAAAGAGGAATTCTAGTTTCTGTGAATCCTGACAGTTCAGTTTATGAACTCATTCTAGAAAAAAAGCACTACATATCTCATTGCTGAAAATCACTATAGTTAACTTCAAAGTACTCCCCTTAGGATGCTATGCATCAACGCCAGCACCTAGTCTACCCTTCAAAGCAATTTTGGAACTCTTCTTCTGAAATGGCTTTCATCATATTACCCTTGATGTCCTGAATGTCATCAAAACATCTTCTTTTCAATATTTCCTTTATCTTTAGGTAAAGAAAAAATTATTGGGGACCAGATAAAGTGAGTAAGGAGGGTGTTCCAATACAGTTATTTGTTTACTGGCTAAAAACCCCATCATAGACAGTGTCACATAAGCTGGTCCATTGTTGTGATTCAAAAGCCATGAGTTAGGTGGTGCCTGTGGCTCAAAGGAGTAGGGTGCAGTCCCCACATGCCAGAGGTGGTGGGTTCAAACCCAGCCCTCGCCAAAAACTGCAAAAAAATAAAATAAAGAATCACAAAAACTATGAGTTGTTGGCCAAGATTTTTGGTTAAGATTTTTCCTGTTTCTCTATGGATGCTTATTTGGTCTGCTGTGCTTCTCACAGTCAGCAGATCATTTTGATACACAGTTTGATGAATTTTTGCAGTGTTTTCATCAGTTCTGCTTGTTATTGGCCACCCTGACTTCTTCTCATCAGTGACACTTTCTTTCTCCTTGGAAAATGTTTAATCCATTTGTACACTGCCATTTTCTTCATGGCATTATCCCCATAAACTTGGACTAACATGTCCCTGATTTCCCTTCCATTCTTGCCATGTTTAACAAGAAATTTATAAATGTTTGTTTGTTGCTCTAATTCTAGTTTCGGCATTCTTACAATGGCACACAAAAACACCCCAAAACAATAATGAATGCCACTCAGCAAGATACTGCCACATGACATGAGCATAGCTGTGAGACACTGATATACCAAGGTTATGAAACCACCTTACCAAGTTGTTTGTACAGTGCTGCGAATGTAAGCAGACAGTGATAACTTTTATCACTATCAGACTTTGTATGGTCTGCATTGGGGGAGACTGGGAAGCAGAAGGAAGTATAGGAGGTCAGAAGAGATCTTGCTTCTGAGAACCTTCCAGTGTCCTTTAGATCACAGGACTGAGCATACCAAAGCACTATGCTTTGGGATATTATTTTCTGAGTCCCAACAACCAGTTTATCAACATTGTAGTATTTTGAGTCCATGATCAATATTATCTTGCAGAGTCTTAGTAAGGTGAAATACATTCGTATGTATTTCCTGTACATCAGTTGGCTACACTTTAATAACAACAGCAAGACTTTTTTCATTGCCTTATCACAAAAATTGTAGAAGACTGAATTGGGGTGCTTTATCTAAAACACCTATAAAATAATTTTGTTTAGTAAGATGTGAAACTTCATAAAGTTCTTAATTAGTTGTAACATGAGCTACTCTCCTAAACTAAATCAACAACCTGGTTAGACTTGAATTAGTCTGAATGCCCATCCACGCATTCACAAGCTACATCTACTTCCATTGTGGAGAAGGCTGCTATTCCCTTTTGGACCATTATTATTTTAAGAAAATTACATTGTGCACATTTTTGGGGCTTAATACAAAAAGTTCCCAATTTAATTAAAGATACAGCTTTACATTTTAGTCTACTTTTTAAAGTGGGTTGTCCATGCTGTCAAACTTTATAGCCATCCAATAGACATGGCTTTTAGGTGGTGCTTTGTAAGATAGGAAGCGCTTTTGTTTATCTTTTGTGCACATAAGATTAAACATGTGACTTGTAGAAAGAGCAGTTGATTTGACATGAGTTGAAGGAGGAAATCAGTTCCTTTAAATGAGTTAGACATGGGGCAAAATGATTTTTACTTGGAATTATATTAAAATTCACTCTGGGCCAGGCACGGTGGCTCACACCTGTAATCTTAGCACTCTGGGAGGCTGAGGTAGGTGGATTGCTTGAGCTCAAGAGCCCAGCCTGAGCAAGAGCAAGACTCTGTCTCTACTAAAAAAAAAATAGAAAAAATAGCTAGGTGTTGTAGTGGGTGTCTAGTCCCAGCTACTCAGGAGGCTGTTGAGGCAAGAGGATCTCTTGAACCCAAGAGTTAAGGTTGCTGTGAGCTAGGACACCATGGCACTCTATCCAAGGTGACAGAGTGAGATTCTTGTCTCAAAAAAAAAAAAAAAAATATATATATATATATATATCACTCTCATTCAGTTCCATTTGTCTTCCCTTTAGTCTACTTCTATTGTATGCAAAAGGATCAGCAAGAAGGTTGCTCAAGGACGCTTATAAGCTTCCTTGCTTCAGTTTTATTTTGAATCCTTCTGCTTCTTGGGTAATTGGTGTTCTTTACTACAATGTTGATGTTCTTGTATTAGCATAGATCTGCAGGATTAGCACTGTGGGGGTTTCTAGATGCAGTGCTGTTAAGCAAGGGGTTATGCTCCTCTGCATTCAGAAGGACAACAGGATAGATTCATGAGTGGATTGTGAAATAAAACATCACCAGGCTTTGCTTACTTCTGCCCAGTTTCATTATTATTTTTCTTTTCTTTGTTGGCTTGGTTCTCTTTATCCCTGAAGTATCCTTTGTGTTCTTATCATGCTGGCCTTACAGTTGCCATTCCTTGGTAACTCAACGTGGCCTTGTTAAAGTATCTGAAATATTCTCAGCCTTGGCCAGTCCTTTGAAGGGCCGATTTGTCTCATTCTTGCACTGTTAGTATAAGTGCGGGTCTGCTTTGGACTAGCTGTGTGTCACTGGAGCAATTCTAGGCTCCTGGGTTCTAGTCTTCATGTGACTGCCTACTGAGCATATACACTTGGATGGCCTGTAGTTGGTTCTGTGTCTTCATGACCAAACTGAGCTAGCTGAGCCACGCCACCCTGCCCCACCCTACCCAACACCCTTCTGTGGTCTTGAGCTCTCCAGCTTAGAAAATGGTACCACTATCTCCTACTCCCCTGTACAATGGCCGTGTCCCATCCGGTGGGTGGATCTCCATGTTTCACTTCTCTGCATCTCTACAGCCACCACCCTAATTCACTTGACTGCCATGATAGCTTCTGAATAATCTCGAGCCACTCTCCACAGTCACAATACCTCTTTCTACTTTACTCTTCGTGTGGCATCCAAACTGCTTTTAAAATGCAAATCTGATCATGTCAGATTTTAACTCTTGGTTAAAATCCTGTGGCTTCCAGTTGCTTTTAAGTTCATATCCACGTCTTTTCAGCAGGGATTCCCAGGCACTGCCTTTCTCTTGTAGCATCAGTGCATGGCATTCTGTACCCTCTGCACCGTGCTCTGGACTTTCAACTCTTTCTCTTCTTCCCTTGGCTCCTTCCCTCTGCCTGGGACACACCTGCACACCCACTTACCATCTTTCACCTGCCTAACTCCTAGCCATTCATCCGCCAGATCCCAGCTATATGGCACTTCCTCAGTTCCCCAGACTCCTAGCCCCTTCCTTCATAGCTCTTATCAGTCATTGGCTGTGAGTGCTTGATTAACGTCTGTCACTCTCTCTCTCTAGATCCTAAGCTCCAGGAAGGAAGCAGCCATGTCTGTCTGTTCACACTGTACCTCATCCTCACACATGCCTGTTTTACAGTGAGCACTTGATAAATATTAAATATCCAAGCCTCAACTTTCTCCTCTGTAAAACAGAATAGCAACTGAGGAGGACCTTGTGAGACTCACGTGAGATAACATGAATAGCAATAGTTATGGACTTTTATACTATGTCTTTATTACATATGATCTTATTTGTACATAATAAAGTGTTTTTTAAAGCTAAAAATAGCATGCATATATAGGGAGTTCCTTTTACTCTGTTCAGTATTTTACCCAAAGAACTTAGAGGTTAATTTGAAAAACTGTACACTGTGGGAGGGGGTAATAGGTCTTGAGCCTGCAAATGTGTGCCAGGAAGGGAAAGCAAGAAAGCAAGCTTCATGGGGTTTCTTCTTTCTGTCTTCTGTTTTCCCTCTTAGAGTTGATTTGGTTACCCATTCCAAAAAGCCTAATCAAATGTGCCTTTGTTAACAGTTCACAAAGCTTATGCTGAATGTGGTTTGTGTGCCTTGAATTTGTAATGGATTTAGAGGGCAGCCAGAGGACTGTGAATCTCTTTTTTGGGTGGAAATCATTCTGTTTAGTAAACTAGAAGCTTTTGTCAACTGAGATCTCTGAGAAAGTATAGCTGAAGTGGGTGAGGTCAGTATTCTTTGCCCTTACTTTTATTCACTGTTTGAATCACCTGTTTCAGCCCTCCAGGCAATGACTTCTTATGTAATTGTTGTTTTTCATAGGGCAATCTAGATGAAAAGAGTACCAATGAATCTGCCTCTAGCCCAGTAAAACATGGAAAGGAAAAACCCATCCAGAGAAAACCCCAGAAGACTCTCGGCCAAACTAGGCAAAGGCACAGAGATGAAAAAGGTGGCTCGTCAACTCGGCATGGCTGCTGCTGAATCAGATAAGGACTCTGGATTTTCAGGTTAAAAATATCTATTCCTTCTGCAATTTAATGAGTGATTTGCCTGAAAAATTTCATCCCTAAAACTCATTGGTATGATATTGATGGGACGTTTTCACATACAGGATAAATAACTAACTTGGTGTCTTACAATGGTAAATCCGATGCCACATGGCAGAGTACCCATCAAAGGCACCACGGGGCTAGAATGATTTGACATCTTTTTTCAACTTAGATGGTCAACTTCAAAGCTTACATTTCCAACTGTTACAGGTGATTACTGGATAAAATAAATTTTGGGCAGCACCTGTGGCTCAAGGAGTAAGGTGCCTGCCCCATATACCACCAGAGGTGGTAGGTTCAAACCCAGCCCCAGACCAAAAAAAAAAAAAAAAAAAAAAAAAATTAAGTACTCATAATTCTGTTCTTTTAGCTCCTTTTTCATAGTATTTGTAACACTGTAGGAAAAAAATACTATTGCATGTTGTTACTAGGTATACAAGAGAGGCTATAATTTTATTTATTACATTGAATAAAAGTAATGCTATACTAATTTAAGATAGCTTATTTGCTAAGAAAATGATTTTATTGTGTTTAAAAATGTCTCCCACTCCCCGTGCCCAATAATCTGCTCCCCTGCATTTGGACTGTGAGCCACCTGACCCAATTCTAAAATCAAGTATCTATTAGAGATAAGAATATAGAACAGTTTTCTTTACAAATTTGTCTTAAAACCTTAGCTGAAATGGCTAGGTGCGTACGCAGTGAATCTTTTAATTTTGTGTTGAGGCTCTTTTTATTTCCAGGTTTGAGGGTACTGGCCTGAATATGGTTCTAGCACCGACAGTTTGGGCCTGGGGATTTAGAGGGGTGATGGCAAGTGATTCTGGTAGAGTTCACATTCTGAGAGTAGAACTAGGGGAAGATTTGTATTTGTATCATCTGAACTCACAGAGACCAATTGATCATTTTTGTTGATTTGTTAATTTATAGTGAGAAATGCAGCTGTTAGAAAAACTAGAACTCTTCCCTCCTTAGGCTGGGGTATTTTCTCCCTGTAGGCATGCTGCATGAGAAGCCAATTATAAATAGACTGTTGCTCAGAGAGGAACAGAGGACCAACCAAGGGATTAGATTAAGAGAGATTAGTTGCTCTGCCCAGGGCCTCGGCAGCCCAGGGAAGGGTGGGCTGACCTGTAGCCCTTTGGGCTTTTCTTCTCTGTTGCTTAGCACTGTTGCCCAAACTTACCTCATAATGTTCACTGTCAGAGTTCCAGCCTGGATTCGGAGTGGATAAGGGAGAGGATGCTGAAGAAATAACAAGATTTTACACCAACATAATGTATAAAGTCTAGGTTACCTGGGGTTGCCTGGAGAGGCATACATTGACTCATATGCCAAGTGGCAGATTGAGGCAATGCAGCACCCCTCTGACTCATCAGATACCTATTATTGATCTCTAAGACAAAGCACATGCAAAATGTAAAAGTGTCAAAATAGAATTAAAAGAAATCTCAAGCCCCCAGGGAGATTGGGTAAAAGGCAACCACAGGGTAATTAGGAACATAGGGTAGTGAATTATCAACAAGGGCCAATAGAATGGGGGAAGGGAAAAACAAGTTTTGTCTCCCAGGGCAGACAAACCAGCTTCCCTAATCTAACTGCTGATCAGGAATTCATAGGGCAGGATGGTGACTGCCCTGTGAATTGATGACTTTACCCTGTCTGAGTGCCTCCCTGCTCCTGTCATCTTTCCCTGGTCTTGATAAGGAGCCCTCAGGGATGCCCCACCTTCTTGCTTTACTCTGGATTGAGGTACCCCACAGAGATCAGCCTGTCTGCTTCCCACAGCTCACCTGAGGAATTTGTTAGAAATACAAAAAATATGTCTGGCCTTCTGGCTCATGCTTATAATCATAGCACTCTGGGAGACTGAGGCAGGTGGATTGCTTGAGTTTAGGAGTTGGAGACCAGCCTGAGCAAGAGTGAAACCCCATCTGTACTAAAAATAGGAAACTCAGCTGGGCATTCTGATGGGTGCCTATAGTCCTAGCTACTCAGAAGGCTAAGGCAAGAGGATCATTTGAACCCAGGAGTTTGAGATTGCTGTGAGCTAGGTTTACACCATGGCACTCTAGCTTGGGCAACAGAGTAAAACTCTGTCTCCAAAAAAAAAAAAAAAAAAAAATACTGGTCCCCTCTCCTGAAGATTCTATCAATGGTTTTGGGAAGGGCTTCAGATGTCTCTGGTGTGTAATCAGACCGGTTTTGGAAACATCACTTTAATATCATATTTGCTTTTTGTCTGTTTTTCATACCTTCCTAGAAGCTTAGAAATTAAGGGAAATACAAAGAAGAAAATAAATGTTAGTTGTAGTCTTACCATCTATTATCTCCAGTACTGTTGACTTTCAACAACTTCAACGTTGTCAGCCCTTTGTTTTAAGAATATTGTGCTTTTCAGACGTAAGTTGATAATAAGATAATCAAATTCATTATGTTCCAGAAAGTGGCCCCAGTGAATGTCACTGGAATGCTTCCAGCCCTTCCTGGGCCAGGTGCCAGTGATTTCCTCATTGCCTGAGTTATCATTCCAGTTACCTTGGAGTAGGATAAAATTTACAAAATCAAGATAGTATTTTTTATAGTTCCTTTATTTTCCCAACTTTATATTTTGAAAAATTCCAAATTTATATAAAAATGACTAAATACCCCACATATCTTTCTTTGAAGTCCCCTGCATGTTATTTTACCATTATTTGCTTTCTCAACACACATGTTAGCATGCAATGCACGCACACACATACATAGACACACACACGCTGAAGTTTTTTTTTTTTAATTTGAACATTTTAATGGCATTTAAAATAATTTCACGTTTTTCTACCTCTTTAAACTTTTTCATTTTTAAATTAATTTTTATTAAATCTTAACTATATACTTATGGAGTACAATGTGATGATTTGATACACAATCTGGAATGCTTAAATCAAACTAATTAACATAACTATTACCTCACTCATTTTTTTGTGGTAAGACATTTATAATATACTCTTAGTTGTTTTGACGTGTACCCTTGCATTGTGCACCTTAGGTGAGATCCCGCCAAATACCTTCCCTCCACTCGCCGCTCCTTCTCCCTCCTCTCATGTCTTTCTTTCATGCTGAAGTTTTTGAATTTGACATTTGTCCCCTAAATATTTGGGTACATAGCTCCTAAAAACAAGGACATTCTGTAATTATCATACCTAAGAAATTTAACACTGATAGTTATTATTAGCTACAGTTCATATTCACATTTTCCCATCGTCCCAATAATGTCCTTTATAGCTGTAGTAATTTTGTCTGTTTGTTTTGGATCCAGGATCCACCTGAGGATTGCATTGTATTTAGTTGTCCATGTTTTTAGTCTGGTTTAGTCTAGAGCAGCTCCTCTATCTTTTCTTTCTTTTCTTTCTTCTTTGTTTATGACATTGCCATCTTTGAGTGAGTTAGCCCTGTTGGTTTGTAGAATGTCTCATACTCGGGAATTTCTGATAGTTTCCCCATTATTAGGATCAGGATAAATGTTTTGACCCAAATACTACATTGTTGATGTTGGGTCCTTCCCATTGCAGCGCATAAAGAGATTCCTAAGTTTAGTCTTACTCATAATGATGCTCTGGTTGGTTGATCACTTGGTTAAGATAGTGCATATCAGATTTCCTTATTGCAGAAGTTCTCTTTTTTCTTTGTAATTATTAAGTAATTTGTGGGAGAGTATTTTGAGATTGTGTGGCTATCCTATTCCCCAGAAAACTCTTGACCAGAGGTAGCAGCCATTGATGTCCTTGCCTGAATCACTACCACATTAAGTGGTGATCTTTAAATTCTAACACTCTTTGTACATCATTAGCAGACATTTTCTGTAAAAAGTACTTTCCCTCCTCCACTCCTTTTTTCACATATCACTAGTGGATTTATGGAATTCTTTTGTAATACATTTTATCAATATATTAACATTATTATTTCTGATACTTAAATTGTCCCAAAGTTGGCCAGTACGAGTCCCTTTTAGATAGCTCCTGTGTCTTTTTAAGACATCCCTCTTAGTGTTTCAGCATTTCCTTCCTTTCTGGGACAACAAACTGGCTAGGCTCATCTTGGATCTTCCCTGCCAAAGACTTGGAATCTGTTTCTTCAAGGAACACAAATTTACTTTCTGTGCAGAATGGTGTTTAGAAACCAAGATCCAGGCAGTAGTTATGTACATTGCTTCTGGGATCATTTATGATTTTGGCCTAATGCACTCTTAACTCTTAAGTGCACTCTTAAGAGTTAAGAGTGCATTTGTGCTTTGTGAAAATACACCTACCTGGGCACCAGGTAAATCACTTCACTAGATCAAGGGGAAGACCCCAACATCCATAATTTTTTGAAAATCACTATTGGAGATTCCAAATTGTAGCTCTATTGATGAGTGTCCTTCTAGTTATGCAACCTTCTTTAATCTGGAGAATATGGGATCGTTGACAGTGCATTTAAATTATAGTTACCTTCCAGTCCTGCTGATTCAGTTACTTTGAGATTCTTCATTAGCATTTAGGCTACTCCCACTCCTCAATAGCAGGGTACTACAGTGTCTTGGTTTACCCCAGCTGGAATCTAATTATATCTTTTTATATGAAATTTACATAAGCCAACCTTATTTTTTTTTTTTTTTTTGTGGTTTTTGGCCGGGGCTAGGTTTGAACCCACTACCTCTGGCATATGGGACCGGCGCCCTACTCCTTGAGCCACAGGCGCCGCCAAGCCAACCTTATTCTTTGCCTTGGAGAGCATCTTTGTATCACCCATGGTGCAGGATCCTCAAAAGGCCACACTCAGCATGCACTCAGGACACCAACAAAGGAAGTGCTTGAGGGGGCAGGGGGAGCAACAAAAAGAAACACTGAAACTTCAGCTTTGATGAACTCATCCAGAATTTCACAATTAGAAAATATAGGAAGAAGTTTTTAAAATTTCAGCATATATGTTAAGTTTTGAGGTTTATAGATTGGTTTTGTTTTTATATTATAAATACAGCCTTAAAGGTCTTAAACCTACCTTGGGCCACACACTCCTCTCCCTTCTCAGCAACAGATTGTTAAAAGTAATGAACTGACTTTGAAGCCTTGAATTCATTTTTCCTGTAGACTGGTGATTACTTTCACATGACCCCTAATTGAGGCAGGAGTGGTCCTCAAACTTTTTAAACAGGGGCCCAGTTCACTGTCCCTCAGACCATTGGAGGGCCGGACTATAGTTTAAAAAAAAACTATGAACAAATTCTTAAGCACACTGCACATATCTTATTTTGAAATAAAAAAACAAAACGGGAACAAATACAATCACACTGCCTCATGTGGCCCATAGGCCACAATTTGAGGACCCCTGCAAGAGAGTTAGAAAAGAAGTCAAGCTTGTCCTGCGGCCATGATTCTTAATATTTTAGTGGTAGAACAGACAATTATGGATTTCGTTGAAAATCTAATGAAAGCTTGGCATGGTGGCTCATACCTATGATCCTAGCATTCTGGGATGCTGAGGCAGGTGGATTGCCTGAGCTCAGGAGCTCGAGACTAGCTTGACAAGAGCAAGACCTCATCTCTAAAAATAGCCACGCATTGTGGTGAGCACCATAGTTCCAGTACTTGGGAGGCTGTAGCAAGAGAATCACTTAAGCCCAAGAGTTTGAGGTTGCTGTGAGCTGTAACGCCACAGCATTCTACCCACGGCAACAAAGTAAGACTCTTGTCACAAAATAAATAAAAGATCTCCTAGGAAAAATTCACAAAAACAAGTCTTAAATATTCCATTCAATATCAGGAGGTTCCTAGGAGCTGGCTTAAGAGCCCTAGCCTTGAGACTAAATGAACTGACCATTCTTCTCCCCACCAGATGGGAGCTCAGAATGTCTGAGCTCTGCAGAGCAGATGGAGTCTGAGGACATGCTGAGCGCCTTAGGCTGGAGCAGAGAAGACCGGCCGAGGCAGAGCTCCAAAGCTGCAAACAACGCCTTCCCTACCCTGTCCCCCATGGTCATCATGAAGAATGTACTGGTCAAACAGGTGAGGAGGAATAATACTGCATAATGTATTTGTAAGTAAAAATTTCCAAACTGAACTCTCTCTGCCAAGGGAGAGATTTTAGAAACAGACCACTAGAATCATACTTTTCATTGTCTTTCTGTCTTTGGCAGCGGATGTTATCTTTCAACTACCGACAGTTTAAAAGGCATATAAGAATCATGATTCATTCTCATTTTTGAGAAAGACTGTTTTTGTTTCTGTATTCATAGTTTATCCAAAGGGACCTGAAATGGTCATATATAAAGGAACCAAGCAGAAATGGCACCACTTCAGTGGTGCATTCTAACATACAGCAGAGTTTAGGGTAGAAACAAAAGAATCTCTTTTTAATTTGAATTGCTCTGGGAATTTAGGAATGTAGAATACATTTTTTGCTTCCAAAGTAGAGGCAGTTTCCATGTTTCTTATGTTGTGTATTCTGAGCATTTTCTTAATGATCAACCAGAACCATGACATAGTGACAAAGGTGCTGTTGCTTCAGGTATGGGATATCAGCAGAATCCACACAGCATTATTGTGGAGTTAGAAATATCCCGTTTGGGGCTTTATTACATAATTATGTGTATTATGTGATTATTGTTTAGGTATGAAAGAAAAGATTGGGATGAAACTGAGAATCATATGAACTTGTTTCAGTTAGAAGAGAGAAGTCTGAGGAATAGAAAAGATTGATTCAAGTCGAAGAAATTTAACCTTATCCTTTATTCTATCCTTATACTCTACTCTGAAAATATATCATAGTTCTCACATAGGACGTTGAGGCTACTCAAACATAGTGAGATTTGAAATTTGGCTTTAGTAATTGATCTTTCCAGTTTAGGTAAAAGATTAGAACATCACTTTAGCTTGACAGGAAACTTAAAGTCTTAGCTATTACCTAGTTATTTCTGAGGAATACAAACTGATTTTCAACAAGGTAGCCTGTTGAGTTCTGAAAGCATTTGAAGATTTTTGCTTGGTAAATCACATCTCAGCTGGAAGTACACCTCTCCTTATTGAAGGGAAGAGAGAATAAAGACAAGAAATGGAGCCCACATGAGATTGGCCAGCCCCAACAGAGCTGCCCAGTGCTTTTCCTGGGCTTCATTTCTCCTGGCTCTTTTTCCTTCTTTCTTTTCTCTCTAGCTTCCTTGACACTTTCTTGTGTGTCTGTGTTTATATCTCTTCTTTGTTGTAGGCTAGGCTGGCAGCTCCAGAAGGCTGAGAACAACCCACACACAGTTAAGGAGTGAGTAGGCTTTTCCAGCAGAGCTGCATTCTTCAGGCTGCTGGACCTGAGCAAGAGCTAGGAGTCTTGGGGACAGGCTGACCCAACAAAGTAGTCTAATAGTTTTGTTTCTTAAATCATCCCAGTATCCAGCACATTCTAAAATTAAAATAATAAGACACTTTTAAAAACCTCTGCATATAGTGTAATGTCTTGATAATTGCTGCTTGATTTTGAGAGTCTGATTCCATTTCTGCCACCAGACAGTGTGATTTTACACAACACATGATCACTTAACCAACATGGAGATTAGTTTCTTCATTAGCTTTGTGTGAAATGATCCTGAGATCCTGTCAAGTCTAAAATTTTGTTCCATATCCCCTCAGAGGATTTCAACATGAATAATATAACTTGTCAAATCTAATGATTAGAACAAATAAGCTAAGTATCTTTTAGACCAGTGGGTATAACTGTAGCACTAGGAAGAATAACCCAGTAAAAATCACCTTGTGAAAGAAATGCATTAAGTACTTTTTGGACCCATTTGGCTTATAGGTCAGCCCTTAGGGATAGTGAGAAGTTTTGCTTCTGACTGAGCTAGAGTAGGCTGATTTCTACTTCAAAAGACCCCAGATTTTGGATAAAATTTGACAGGGAAATGTGGCTTCTGGGCCTAGCATGGGTTGCTTTTGTACATCATAGAGTACATTTGAATACCAACAGGGCACCAGATCATCCCAGCCTCTGCACAGGAGATGAATTATAGCTGGCCTAGAGTTCCCAGCTTGGCATCTAAGAAGCTGAAATGTGTTCAGAATGCTGTGTGTGTACATGTGTGGGAAGGTGGTCCACAATGTTCTTCACATAAGTCAGATGGCCCCACATGAGAACCTCTGTCAGTCTCGCTCTCTGCCTAGCTTCATCTACACCCAGATCTTTGAGATGGGTTGCAACTGAATTGGCTTTCAAATGAGACAAGTAGCCAGGGCCTTTGTTATCAGATTTCATCTGAATCAGTACTTGAATTAAAAATCATGTATAACTGAGGAATAATATAACAAAGGCAGTATGACAGAATGGTTCATATGGGCTTTGGAGTCAGACAGCACATGGAATCCTAATGTGCCACTTAGCTTGGTGACTTAACAGCAAGTTACTTCACTTTTCTAAGCCATGGTTTCCTATTTATGAAGGGAAATGGTAACTACCTTGTGGGATTGTTGTGGGGATTAAATGAGATAACTCACAAAACATCAGACACAGTGGCAGCCAGCACCAGTGCATGGGAGCTGTTAACTATTTTCAGTGGTTTTCTGATTGTTGGGTGTCACTGCCTTAAAAATAAAAGCCCTTAGATTCCTGACAATATGCAACTTTTATTTTTTTTATTTTTTAGGGTTTTTTTTTTGAGACAGAGTCTCACTTTGTCACCCTTGATAGAGTGCCATGGCATCATAACTCATGGCAACCTCAAATTCTTGGGCTCAAGCAATCTTTTTGCCTCAGCCTCCCAAGTAGCTGGGACTACAGGCACCTACCACAACACCTGGCTATTTTTTAGAGACTAGGTCTCACTCTTGTTCAGGCTGGTCTTGAATTCCTGAGCTCAGGCAATTCACCCACCTCGGCCTCCTAGAGTTCTATGATTATAGGTGTGAGCCACCACACCTGGCTAATATGTAACTTTTTAATCAAAAGTTGTTTTCAGTGAAAAGGTTCTAGGTATAACTAAATGAAGATACACTTTGATGTAAGTCACATTTGTAGTCTTCAGATTGGCACATTTTAACTCATTCTAGGATATCCATGTATTTATTTTCTCAGTTGCAACCTTAATTATGTCATTATTTCCCCTACCCATAATTTCTTTTTATGAATGATAGCACTTGAATAAAAATAGATATTTCCTCTTAGTGAAAGTAAAAAAAAAAATTTTTATAGACACAAAATGGATTTTCAAGCCATTTCTCTAATGTTGTTGACAAGGGCTACTCTATACGCAAGGGAAGCTCTGTACTTGAAATGGTTCAAATACCCAGGTGTCTGCTTTGCCCCTTTGACAGAGTGTCACTCCTCTGTCCTTCCAGCAGTAACAAATAGTGTGCTGCTCTCTTCCTTTGTTTTCAGGGCAGCAGCTCCTCCCAGCTCCAGTCCTGGACTGTGCAGCCCTCCTTTGAAGTGATCTCTGCACAGCCACAGCTCTTACTCCTTCACCCTCCTGTGCCATCTCCTGTCAGCCTGTGTCATGCTGGCGAGAAAAAGTCGGACTCCAGGAACTACTTGCCCATTCTAAATTCTTATACCAAAATAGCTCCACACCCAGGCAAAAGAGGCCTCTCCCTCAGCCCAGAAGAAAGAGGAGCAAGTGGAATGCAGAAGAAAATCTGCACTGAGAGACTTGGGCCGAGTTTGTCTTCCAGTGAGCCAACCAAGACTGGTGCTGTCCCTTCTAGTCCCTCAACTCCTGTACCACCCGGTGCCAAACTTGCAGAGGACTCAGCTCCGCGGGGTGTGCCCTCCCTGGTGGCTGGTGGAAGTCCACAGACTCTTCAGCCAGTGTCCAGTAGTCACGTGGCTAAAGCCCCCAGTCTGACCTTCGCGTCCCCCGCCAGTCCCATCTGTGCATCAGACAGTACGCTACATGGGTTAGAGAGCAGCTCTCCCCTCTCCCCACTGCCGGCCAATTATAGCTCGCCTCTGTGGGCTGCGGAGCACCTCTGCCGCAGCCCAGATACCTTTTCAGAGCAGCGGCAGAGCAGACATAGGCGCTTTCAGAATACCCTCGTAGTTCTTCACAAATCCGGTTTGCTAGAGATCACTTTGAAAACCAAGGAGTTGATCCGTCAGAACCAGGCAACTCAGGTGGAACTAGACCAGCTAAAGGAGCAAACCCAGCTGTTTATAGAGGCCGCCAGGAGCAGGGCCCCTCAGGCTTGGGCCAAACTACAGGCATCTTTAACATCTGGGTCTAGTCATAGTGGCAGTGACCTAGAAGCGTTCTCTGATCACCCAGACATATAGCACAAAATCATATTGTCCTGTTACTTGTGTGGTTCTTTTAACTCTTGCTGTTACCTACTCCTGTTTTCTCAAAATTTATGTGAGAGCTTTTCCTTCTAAACTATGTAGCAGTTTACTTAGGAAGCCACGTGCCAATACCTGGCTGTTAACCTGTGGTCTGGGCACAGATTACATATGTCTCCATTCCACTGAGAACCTCAGGTTTGGAGTGCTCTTGAGTCCTTTTCCCTTAGCCTGCAAGCACTTAGATGGATCAGGGGTGGGGGTGGCAGAGCAGGAGAGATGATTGTGTGGGGCTCTTCTAGCTATCACCTCCCATCACCCCACTCATAACCAGGATCAAGAGTGTAGTAACAGCAGTGAGCACGTAGGGTGATGCCTGTTGAGCCGAGGAGTCAGCAACTAAAGATACCTTCATGGATCTTCCCTCGCCTGTCTTAGTCACCTGGAAAAGTAAGAGGAGGTGTGTTTGCATTCCACAAGGCATTGTGCTAGTTGAGGAAAACCTGAAATGCTTTGGGCATTTGGGTGCCTGGGTGCAAGCACCTAATCACTTAAAGCTTTGTTTTCTTAAACTTGAAAGTCAAGGGAAAAGGATAGTACCGCTTGACTCATACACTTTCATCACAAGCCAGATTTATCTTCATTTACACTAGTAGGCAAAATACTTTAAATTTTTAATGTATGGAATGGATGCAGAATGATTTGGAATTGTAGTTGATGCATTGCTCTTTTGACTTAGAGATTGAAGAAAATAGAACTGCCTGGCATCTTCTGGTCAAGAGCTGGAAGATTCTGGTAACTTAGGCTTTTTTTCCTGTCTTTTGGTACAGTGCAACTTGTTTTATGTCTAAAAATCTTAAGGATAGCTTAATGGTTCCTGGAGGCATAGTATAAGTTAACCCTCTGTTGCCACCTTGGTTTTTTTTTTTTTTTCCTTAGTTTTTATAAAAGGAAAGAAGTGAAAAGAGTAAAAAAAAAAAAAAAAAAAAAGGAAAGAAGTGATTATTATGCTTGATAAACTTTGAATTAAATAAAATTGTCTTGAGGATATAATACATACACAAAAATTAGAAAACCATTCTTCTTATCAATTTTCTTTTCCCATCCCAAGTTTTCACTTGTTCCATTTTGTAGTTGACAGAGAGCAATTATAGAACAGAGTCCTCTGCGTTTCTTTCATGTGTTAGATGTTGGCAACAAAGCCAAAGGTGTGATGTTAGTCATGAAATGGAGAATTTCCAGATGATACACATTCTTTGCACCTAGCATAGGCAACTAGATTTCTAAGTAGTAACGTTTCAAAATATTCTCATTTAAAAATTTCATCCTCTTGAAAATCTTTGTTTTTTACAATTATCCATAATAATAAGTTCTGTGTGACCAGCTTCATCTTTTCTGCAAAGAAAATGTTCTTGAAGTTTTACCAAGACCAGAAGCTAATGATAATATTTACTAGGTAGCTATAACTATCACATAGTTTAAAAATTATACCGCTTCAGATTGCCTATACTTTGTTCACAAACATGCACGGTTTAAATATGGCTGATTTAGAAATAACTCAGTTACATCTCTGGACTCCCCGATCAACGCCAGATTACTACCTGCCATTTGCTTTCTGAAAGAATTTCAAAAACCAGAGCAAATGTGTCTTTAAGCAGACTCGACTCCGTTTAATATTTTTCTCGTGGCCTCCCTCTCTGTCCCCGAATCTGTATGGTGCTATTGCAGCTCTACTCTGTGCACCAAGCTAAGAAGCTTCCTTTTTGGCAGAATATGTTTGGCAGCAAAGCTATAGAGACAGGTGCATTCAGAACAGCCTGGGCACCAGTCATGAGTCTTACTGAGTGTCAAAAATCTGAAAAAAATTGCTGAGAACCAAATTTATTCCATTGGAAAAGCCCTCTGGAGCTATAAGCCTCTTGGACTTTCCTTCCTAGATTAAGTCTTGCATTTCCCTCCTTGTCTGGTAAAAGATGATGAAAGCCATTATCCATTCTCACTGCTGAGTGGCAGGGAGAAGCAGCACCACCCCCAACTCTAAAGTCTCTCTGTGCTGTTAGCATGGGTGTTTTTTTCCTGACGGAGCTGAAAGCAGATGAACCCAAGTAGAGAAGCTATAGATCTTGGAAAGAGAGATCTATTGGGGCCAGAAGCCAGATCAGCAAATGGAGGAACGTCGGAGTTGACCAGAAAGATCTCTGTCAGTTGGACAAGGCTGTAAGTAGTGATGGTCTTAGTGATGCATGATGTAACTGACTATGAGACACTGTGGCAGAGCTGCTGTTTTCTGAAAGTGAAAAGCCATTTTTAGCTCAAACCAACCAACCCTTAAAAAAAATTTAGCAGATTTTATTGGCAATATTGGAACACATCTAGAAAAAGTTGCTGATTGTATTGGTTATGGGAATGGAGTTTAATGACATTTGTAATTTATTACATTCATTGCTTTTTACTGATTATAGTATTACCTGACTTTCCTTCTCTACTATGGATTCTGTAGCAGAAAAGTAACTCTTGTGCATATGTCGAAGTGGCTTTCCAGCTGTGAATTCTTTAGGGTAAAAATGTATTTAGCAAATGTGAATTCTTTTGAGAAAGTATGAAGTTTTGTAGAAATTGACTGTGAAATGTCAGAGAAAAATAAAAGTCACTTAAATTATTTTGCCTTTTTGCTTTATAACTGCTTCCCAGTACTAAGTAGTGGGCACAACAATGTGTGCCTCTAATCCTAGCTACTTGCTAAGAGAGTAGGCGCGAAGATCACTTGAGCACAGGAGTTTTGTTTTGGGTTTTTTTTTTTTTTTGGAAACAGTCTCACTGTGTTGCTCAGGCTAGAGTTCCATGGCATCAGCCTAGCTCACAGCAAATTCAAAATCCTGAGCTCAAGCAATCCTCCTGCCTCAGCATCCCGAGTAGCTAGGACGACAGGCACCTGCCATAACATCTGGCTATTTATTTTTAATTGAGACAGGGTTTTGTTCTTTAGGCTGGTCTCGAACTCTTGAGCTCAAGGGATCCTCCTGCCTCAGGGCCCCCCAGAGTGCTAGGATTACAAGAGTAAGCCACTACACCTGGCTGAGCCCAACAGTTTCTGAGATCAGCCTCAAAAAAAAAAAAAAAGAAATCTAGAGTAATTGATTCAAATTTCAAACATTCAAACATAGGTACTATGTTTTTTTGGAAATGTTGAGATTAGGTACTGAACGTGTAGAAATTCATTATTCAGACTTTCACTGATGGGAACTTAAAAGGAAATGCAGGCAGTCTTAAAGCAAATGAGTAGGCCAATGTCTCCTGGTATTGGAGGTTTATACTGGGTAGGTTGGGAGGAGTGAGAAGAAAATACAGTGCAGTGATTTCTCCCATCTGATGTGACACTTCACAAATAGAACTTTTAAATGACCAAACTACACAGTTGTGTACTGGGATAAACTAAAGCCACATGAAGTGAAGTTCTTTCTATCCTAGTGGTTCTCAATCTTCTTAATGCCGTGACCCTTTAATACAGTTCCTCATGTTCTGGTGACCCCCAACCATAAAATTATTTTCATTGCTACTTCATAACTGTAATTTTGCTACTGTTATGAATCGTAATGTAAATATCTGATATGCAGGATGTATTTAGACAACCCCTGTGAAAGGTCATCCGACCCCCAGGTTGAGAACCACTGTTCTACAGCAAGTACACCTCCAAGCCTTCATCCATGTTTCCTAAAGCCCTGTTCCTTGTCAAGGTTCACTTAGAGAATGTCACCAGGAGACATGTGGAATCCTCTGTGCTTTCTAGGCCAGTCAGGAGCCCTTTCCTGGGATTTTTAAAACTGGAAAAATAAAAAATTTATCCTTATTAAAAGGCTTGGAGTGTTTTATAGTCTTAGAATTCTTGCAAAGCTATATAATTTATTTATTTATTTATTTATTTTTTTTTTTAGAAAAAGTCTCATTCTGTCACTGGGGCTACAGTATAGTGGCATCTTCATAACTCACTGCAATTTCCAACTTCTGGGCTCAAGCCATCCTCCTGCCTCAGCCTCCAGAGTAGCTCAGACTATACACACATACCATACCTGGCTAATTTTTTCTGTATTTTGTAGAAATGGGGTCTTGCTCTTGCTCAGGTTGTTCTGGAACGCCTGGCCTCAAGTGATCCTCCTGCCTCAGCCTCCCAGGATGCTAGGATTATAGGCATGAGCCATTATGCCCAGGGTAATGCTATATAATTCTTTTTTTTTTTTTATTGTTAAATCATAGCTGTGTACATTAGTGCAATCACCTGCACCCTTTCTAACATGCACCGTAGATGTGGCCCCACCCATTACTTTCCCTCCACCAAAACCTCCCCCCTTCCCTTCCCCTTCCTTGGCCCTTTCCCCATAGTCTTGTGGTATAGTTGGGTTATAGCCTTCATGTGAAAGCTATAATTTAGCTTCATAGTAGGGCTGAGTACATTGGATACTTTTTCTTCCATTCCTGAGATATATAATTCTTATAGCATTATTTCTTTTTTCTTTCTTTTTTTTTTTTAATTTTAAATCATAGTCTCACTCTGTTGCCATGGGTAGAGTATGGTGCTGTCAGCCTAGCTCACAGCAACCTCACAATCCTGGGCTCAAGAGATCCTCCTGTTTCAGCCTCCTGAGTAGCTGAGACTACAGGTGCTGGAATAATGCCCAGCTAATTTTTCTGATTTTTAGTACAGTCAGGGTCTCGCTCTTACACAGGCTTGTCTTGACCATCTGAGCTCAAGGAACCTCCTGCCGTGGCCTCCCAGAGTGTTAGGATTACAGGTGTGAGCCACCATACCCAGCCTCTTGTAGCATTATTGCTGTCCTATAATTGTCTATGTGACTTTTAAAAATACGGCCACTAGAATCAAAGATAAGTGACGATGGCTAGAGAAGGCTTCTCCTAAAAACCATCCTTCCCCAAGAAGTAGAATCCAGAAAAGTAAGGGAGCACAAAAAGCAGAGCCTATGAGGTTTATGAGAGCCCAGTGACTTGAGTTCACAGCTCCTCGCCCTGGGCAGGATTCCTGTATGTCTATGATTTTTCAACCAGTGTGCCATAGACACACTGGTGTACCATGAGAGTATTGTAGGTATGCCTGGAAAATTTTTAAAGATCATTAATTATGGGAGTTCCCATAGCTCAGTGGTTAGAACCCTGGCCACATGCTGCAGGGCTGGTGGGTTTGAACCTGGCTCAGACCTGCTAAACAAAAAAAAAAGCTGGGTATTGTGGCAGGCACCTGTAGTCCCAGCTTCTAGGGAGGCTGAGGCAAGAGAATCGCTTGAGCCCAAGAGTTTGAGATTGCTGTGAGCTGTGATGCTACGTCACTCACTGAGGGTGACAAAGTGAGAGTCTATCTCAAAAAAAAAAAAAGGTCATTAATTATTTTCAAAACAAGTTCAAAGCACAGTAAGTATATTCTTTTTAATCAACATAATTTAAGTATGCCGTGAGATAAAGATGGTTGAAAAACACTGCTGTATGTAGAGATTCTTGCCCCTCTGGAACTGTCTGCAATATGTCTGTTTAATCCACATCTTTTATAGCATCACCACAAATAGTAGCCTGGTGCGATGGGGTCTAAAGAACTGCATTCAGATGTCATGTCTTTACCCATTAACGTGGTGACTTTGGATAAGTCACCTCACCTCTCCACATGTCACTCCTCTCATGAAGAATTTGAACTAGTTATTTTGAAGGTCCTTCCCAGTGCTAATCTTTTGTAAGATCTATAGTGGTGCCATGGTTGAACCATAAAATTAATAGATTAACTAAAGCAGCTGGGGTGCTTCAAAAAGAGGCTCTAGACCAGTGGTTTTCAATCTGTGGGTCGAAACCCCTTTTTTCCTTTTGTAACAACGTGGCAATTAGGAAGGTTGAGATCCAATGCTCTAGATGCTCCAGTGAAATGGTTTTCTATTACGGTGTTCTGTCGCATTAAATTCTTTATATATAGAGACTCTGTGAGAAGCATTTTGACATTCTGCTTTGGTTTTTCATTTCTGGTTGCAGCTAACATGGATTTACTAATTGCCATGTAAAAAACTCTCAAATCTTATTGGCCCAAAAGGAGAATAGTTTGGGGTTAAATCAAACCATGTCTTTCCTGGTCAGTCATGTGCAACATTTTTTCCCCTTTCATTTGGGGCGAAAGACATAACTTTTGTATTTTGGAGAGTGTAGAAGTTAACTTTTGATTTCCTTTCAGACTTTTCTTCCCCACAACCGGAAGTCATGTTTTTGCACAAGCCTCTTGGGTTAATCTGACATTATATTTTGACTATAATTATAGATGCAATGGTAGTTGGTGAGGTCTTTATTCTGGTTCAAGCCTTCAGGGTCACCTTCTATCCACCCTAGAAGAGAGGTTAGAAATGAGGTCTGCCTGGGTGAAACAGCACAGTCAGGATTGCTGAAAGACGGAGGCAGCAGAAATTAAGGACAGCTCCTGGCTCTTAAACTGTCTCTGCTAACTCAGTTTATTTTATCAAAAGACAAGGGAATAATCCTTGCCATATACTTGACATTATGGTGCGATGTTATAAAATGTCTTATAAGTGTTTTCAAATTTCTCTATAGAGCAAGACAGCCTCACTGATCACAGACCTGATGATGAGATTCAAGTGATGGCATTCAGCCCTTACAGGTTGTCATTTGCTTAGGATAATTAAGGCTATCTTTTACCAAAATATCATTCACAGCTAATGGTAAGAAAGCAAATACCAACCCAGGACAGTTACTTTGGGACTGGCTTTCTGGGAGGAGATATTCTGTGAGTCCACGTGTGGCCACTTTGGCTTTCTCCTCTCGGAATGCCTCCTTCATTCTTAGAACATATGGCTCTCCTCTTTCTAAAGAATGGTTATGCAAGACAGAGAATTGCTTGAAAGAACAGTCTGTATGGTTCCTGCCTCAAATTACAGCAGCTGGAGGAGAAAAGATGAGCAAGAAGGCAAGAAAAGCCCGTGGAGTATGAAGTTAACCCAGGGAGTGGGTGGATGCTGTTAGGAAATGAAGGAAGAATAAAAATCAAAAGTAGGATCCCGCGGCCAGCCCGCGTGAGGGCCCCAGTCAGGTTGAATGATTATTACACTTCTGAGTGAGGCCTTCAGAGTGACTTGAACGCGTGAAAGTAAAAATAGCAGCCTTTAATTTTCCTGAAGACTCACTAGAGCTCAGGAATCACAGTGGCCTTGGAAGGGTGCTTGTTCATTCTGTCAAATGTCTAGGGCCTCTGTTTCCTGGGAACACTGAGCAAACTTTTGCCTACTGGGTGGGCAGATGGGAAGATTTGGCTTGGAGCCTGCCCTTCATTTGAGGGTAAAAGTGAAAACCCAGAAGTCTTGAAAAAATCAGGACTTGATGCTATTATATAGATGGTAAAGCGTCATGGTATTTCTACAGAGAGCTAGGTTGAAATCACCATCTCTACTCACCCCTGTACCAGTGACTGAATTGCTCAGTCACGGGAGGGGAAGAAGCTGGAAGAAGTTACACACAAATAGAACATCATACCCTCAACAGGTCCTGCATCATCTTTAATGCAGGACAACCTGGTTCCAGAGGCTTGGTTATGCTCCTGGTGAATGTTTAACTCTGATTCTCCTCTATTCTTCAAGGCTTCTGGGCCTCTCCTGGCTTGTCACTGGGCTGCTCAAGAAATGCAAAGTGTTCACTTAAGCAGAACACACAGAAAAAGGGCGGTGAAGTACCATAACAAACATCCCAGGATACCCACACTCCACAACACAGTGACAAGCAGGGTTCTTTTAGAGCGGTGGTTCTCAACCTTCCTAATGCCACGGTCCTTTAATACAGTTCCTGTGAGTCATGACCCAAAGGGTGAGAACCACTGTTTTAGAGTGTATTTTCAATAATGGTCCCTTGGGCTCTGGTAGGCTAAGAGGGGTCAGGATAACCTCAGGTGAAAGCCCTTTTTTTTTTTGCAGTTTTGGCTGGAGCTGGGTTTGAATCCACCACCTCCCACATATAGGGCTTTGAGCCACACGTGTCACCATGTGAAAGCCCTTTTTTTTTTGGCCAGGGCTGGGTCTGAACCCGCCACCTCTGGCATATGGGGCTGGTGCCCTACTCCTTTGAGCCACAGGCACCGCCCAAGCCCTTTTTTGAAGGCTATTAAAGTTGATGCTTATTTTGTCAAGGTGTATTTAGAAGTATTGTGCCTTCTCACCTGTGTTAATTTTATTCTTGAAGCATTTTATAAGCATAAGTAGTGCTGTGAAGTTCCTAGCTAGTGAATTACTGGTGTTGCTGGTTGTATGTGTGGTTGGGCCCAGTGGTGATGTCACTACTAGTTAGCCCATAACCTGAACGGACCTCCTGGCCCTCCCCATTGCAAAGGCATTAGGAAATCTGGGGCAGCACACACTGAGTGTGTCTTTTCCACACTGTTTTTTGTTCTGTTTTGTTTTTTCAATTGAGGGGAAGAAGGGTCCTGGCGCCCACAGGGTCAGATGAGTAGGAACTAGGCAGCACAGGTCAGCTCTGGGATAAGTCCTATTTGGAGGCCTTTGAATTTTGCAAACATGTGGTTCTTATAACCAATGTTTTATTCTTCCTTCAAAAAAATTTGTATTCTCAAAACTTGATCATTTCCCTTCCTCGTAAGTATTTTAATGATTCTCAAAGCTTACCTGACCAAAGCATTATCACTGTTACTTCAGGGTAACAAATACATTCTGTTGTTAACGGTTTATGTCCCGGGTACTGGCCAGGCTGTAGGGCATAAAATGGTGGATAAAACAAAGTCCCTGCCTCTAGTCTGAGGGGAGGGCCAGTGACCAACTGTCAATTGCCCCTTTGACAGTTTTGGTCATACAACCAAAGCAGGGAATGTGAATGTGGACAAGGTGATATATCCTACTCAACTTTTACTTTTATTCCGAGGATCAATGTTTTGATAACCTTTGGGGTTGGCACCCTTCGATTAAGGCAGGAGTCGTTAATGTGCAGCTATTAAGTTGAGAACAAGTGTGGAATAGGCCAATATATTAATTAGATGAGAAGTCCCCCCCCAGCAACACCCAAGCACACTAGGAGGCATTCTTAAAAGTGGATTATCCCATCTAGGACTCACCTTCAGACTTCTGAGCCATCCACAGAAGCACCTGCAGCTGCTTTCCTTGGGATTCCCCTAACTACAGCTCTCACTGGCCTCATTTTCATCTTGGCCCTGGCAATGCCAAACATTTGTTGAGGTCTGGGGCTTAAGAAAGATACCTGTGGTCCCTGTGCTTGAAGCCCTGGCTTCTGAGCCAGGAGTTGTGACCCCCAGGAAAAGTAGTGCCTGGTGCCCAAGGCAAATGACAGACCAGCACTGCAGGAGCTCCCCAATACCTCTAGAGCAGCAGTTCCCAACCTGTGGGTCATGACACACAGGAACTGTATTAAAGGGTCATGGCATTAGGAAGGTTGAGAACCGCTGCTCTAGAGGAATTTGAGGTGAGGTGAGAGCTGAGCTCAGCTTTGGCGCATGGTAAAGCTTAGATACACTGTGAGGAAGGAGAGCAGCCTTTCAACCAGAGAAAGCACATGAGTAGAGGCATCATTGTGGGATGGAAATATGGCTGCAGAGCTTTTATTTATTATTATCATTATTATTTTTGAGACAAAGTCTCACTTTATCACCCTTAGTAAGAGTGCCATGGCATCATAGCTCACAGTAACCTCCAACTCTTGGGCTCAGGTGATCCTCTTTTGTCTCAGCCTCTAGAGTAGCTGGGATTACAGATACCCACCACAACGCCCAGCTATTTTTAGAGATGAGGGGTCTCACTCTTGCTCAGGCTGATCTCGAATCTGTGAGCTCAGGCAATCCACCTGCCTCAGCCTCCCAGAGTGCTAGGATTCCAGGTACGAGCCACTGTGCTCTGTGATCCCAACAAGTTATGTAACTTCTGTGGGCCCTGGGCCCTCATGTTAGGTTACTTACTGCCAGCTCTAAAAGGTGGTTGTGTGTGTTTAATATGCAGTTTCTTGCACAGTGGCCCCATGTGGTGGGTGCTCAAAAACAGTAATCATAAGATTGTTAACAGCAGGTGAATCATGGCATGGGAGGAATGAAGACTGGGCCTGCTGAACTGGCCTTGGTGTGAGACCTGCTGCACCCAGAACACAGCCTCTCCTCAGTACACACCCTGCAGAACACATGCCCAGTTGCTCTCCAGCTCTGCCCAGCCTGTCCCAGGCCTGGCTCCCTTAGAGCTATACAGCCAGTGGGTGGGGAGCTATAGAGGAATCAGGAGTGTTGGTTGTGAGCTCCACCCTAGCCAGGATCCTTAATCTCACACCTGGCTGGGCTCCTCACTGGTGACTCAGAGCTCAGTGTCCGGGACAGTCTGTACTCCACGCCTGTACCAGGTGAGCTTGCTCACATTACTGCCCTCTCTGGGCACCTCCCCTGCAACGGTTCTAGCCTTGGTTGCATAGCACAGTCCTCCAGGGTGCGCTGAAATCCCGATGCCCAGGCCAATTCCATTGTGAGGCTCACAGCCTCCCAGGAAGAAACGCAGTGCTGGGGCTGCCCTGTCCTCGCGCTTCCTGACGCCCATTGCCCGGCTCAGGTCGGTTCTGTCCGTTTTACTGACGCGTAGATGGGTCGGGGTGAGACCACCATCCGCAGCAAGGGGCAAAGACCCCAGCAGTCATTCAGTCCCGTGCTTGGCGCCGGGCGCGGGCGCCCCCTTGCGTTGGTGCTGGGGAAGCCACGTGGGGAACAGCCGGAGCCAGGCCACCCACAGCTCTGCGTGGTTGTCATCCCGCGGGTGAGCAGAGGGCTGTGAAAATGCTTCCTAGCGTGCGCAGGGGTCTGAGGAGTCAGTTTTGGGATTTCGTGGTCCTCGGAGTGCACCGCTGTTACCTGTAATTTAATTTTCTTGCCCGAAAGCGTTGCTAATGAAGTCCTTTCTCGGGAGAGCTGTCGCGCCCCTCCCCCACCCCGCGGTTTATTAATTACCCGGCACAGGCGAGAGAATTCTCCGCCTCGCTGCCCCTCGGCTGGCAGCCCCTTTTGCTTCCTTCCTTGGGTCTCAACGCTCTTTCCTCCTGGACCAAAAGAGCAAACAATCTTTACAGTCTGAGCAAATACAAGAACATTTCTTCCCCTACTGCTGGTGACCTCTGCTGCCCGGAATCCATCAAAATTAAAAGCGTGTCCTTTCCCTTCCCATCTTTCCAGCTCTGAATTCTGTCTCTCTTGTCCGTACCCGCTCAACGTTTGCAGAACTAGACCCTGTGGCTTGTGAAGAGTCACATGGCCCATGTAGGAATACAGTTGGGACTAGAACTGAGCGCTTCTGAAGGGGAGCCTTACAGGGGTCACAAACTCAGAAGCCTCCAGGGGCAAAATAGTGAGGGGAGAGAGTAGGGTGGCTCTGTGTGGGGCAGTGGGGAGAGGGTGGCGTCCATAGCAAGGAACCCTGTGCTTGCCCCTTTGGGGGTCATTAATACAACGTGCCCCCTTTGAGGGCCAAGAGTGTGCAACCCTTGCCAAGTCCGAGAGAAAGTCTAGTGTTCAAGGAGGGTAGTGACCTGCCCAGGGCCACACTAGGACCAGTGGGCACTCTGGATTCACAGGGTGGTGACCTTTCCAGGATACCACTGACTGGGGCCGGGGGTGGGGGTGGGGGGGGGAGGGCAGTGGCTAGTGCCCTACTCAGTTCGGGACACCAGCACCCTCCTGCCTTGGCCCTCCTTCTGCTCCTGCAGGGGTCTCCTCCCCACTTCATGCCTTAGACAGCCCCCCCATCTAAAACCTCCTCTTAAGAAAGCTTCTGGCCCACCTCTCAGCTAGTTGTCATGTAGGAATTCAAGGTGTTTATTGGCAAATATACAGAATTTGAGGGTTGGGGGTGGGGCAAATGCTATTTTTAAGGAGATATTAATGGTGGTAGTTTTAGGCATCATAATCGGGCCAGAAAAGAGGCATTAGGGAACTGGGAGGATGAGGAAGAGGTCCCCCCTATTCCCAGGCCTGCCTTCTCTCAGGAAGGCATCATAGGACTAGCTCTTTTCACTCTGTTCTGGGTCCCAGATCAATGCCCCCCACCCCCACCCCTTTGCATGCAGAGAGCTTTGTGCCAGTGCGGCCCTGTCATTGGAGGAGGGGTACCTTCGCATGTGACCCCACTTCACAACCATCCCTTTGGCCCCTCCAGAGACTTCTCTTTCCCTATATGTCATAGAGGAGCTTTTGCAGATTTTTTCTTCACAGAGGCCACTTTCATTTTAGAGTCTTTGGTGCTCCCCTTGCCCCGGCCCCCACATCAGGTGCGCGCACAGGTGTGCCCAGCTATGCTCAGCCTCTGCCAGTGTATGGTCCTATCCTGCAGGTCCCCTGACACTGCCTGGGAGTGCAGCAGTCCAGAAGGAGCTCCAGCCTTTTCCCTGAAGCCCCATGGACACTGCCTGCAGAAGCAGCTGCTCTGCCAATTGCAACCTTGCCCAGAGTCCTCAGTCTGGGAAAGACCCAGATACGCCTATTCTCACCTGCTGTTAGTTCTGAGAAGGAGCAGCTGGGCCTAGTTTATTTCTCTATCCACCAGTGCCTTGCTGCGTAGTAAGTGTGCAAGAAATGTGTTGAGTGAATCAATGAATGAGTGAAAACTTGACTCCTTATTAATTTTCAACAGGGATTTTATTAGGCATCTACAGTAGTCCACAGTAGACTGTCTAGTGTCTGTGTTAGAAGGACAGACCACGGAGCAGGCAGCCTGGGTTTGAATCCTGGCTATGCCATTTACTGGCTGTGAGGCTTTAGGCAAGTTACACAACCTCTCTGTGCTTTTGTTTCTTTACCTGGAACATAAGGGTTATACTAAATTGTACCTGTAGGGTTGCTATGAGGAATGAATGAGTTAATACAGGTGAAGTGTGTGTTTGACAAGGGCCTGGCATTTAGGGAAGACTCAGTATATGTAGGTCATTATTGCCAGTGCAGAATGACTGTATCAATAATAATGTCAGTGCCATACACCATGCCAGGGACTGGGGGAAAACAAAGGATTCCATCATTTCCATTCCTGCCCCCCAAGGATGTATGTGCAATATAGCTCAGAGACAGAACCCATGGGAGGGAGGGAGTCAGAGCTACAGAGTGCGCTGAGGGTTGTGGGAGTTGGGGAGAGAAGGTTCCCCAGGGCGCTGGCCCAGTTGAGACAGGGCCCTAAGGATAACTGCAATGTGCAGAAAGGCCTGGGAATAGTCTAGGCCAAAGAAGAAGGTGTGCTGGGGCCACCAGGTTACAGGAGCTGAGTTGCCTCCCCACCCCCCAGGTACAGAGAGCCATGAAGGAGCCACCTTGCCAGTCAGGATGAGGCATTGTACATAATGAAAGATCACTCCCTGTATCTCAGGGTTCCAGCCTTTCCAACTCTACTGAAGCTCCTGGGAGCCATTTTGGTAGGAATGGTATCCTCCGGTCTCATTTGTTGAGGCTGTGCAGGAAGACAAGTGTGACAAGATCTCCCAGAGGCCCTCTTTGGACCCATAGAGAGTTCTAGAGATCTCTGATGTTCCCAGTTGAGCTCTTCCACAGCTGAGAGCTGATTTCCTAGGAAATGAATGTAACCCATTGTCTTTGGTCTCCAACCTGGAGGGCCCTGTGGATCCTTCAGAAAAATGAGACATCAACATGTGCTTGACTCACCCAAATGAGATGCTATCACCTGGGGTGAGTGATCAGAGAAAGGAGGCAGGGTGCTCAAGGAGCGTGGCCTGAGGATAAATTCTCTGATTGTGGCTGCAGATACGTATTCACACCTCATCACTCCTAAGTGCGGACTTGTAATGCCCAGAAATCACCTGGCATCTCTGCCTCTGCAGTACCTCTCACCTCCACTCCCACCACACCCCTGCTTGCTTTTCTGCCTGGCCAGCTCCTGTTCATCCTGCACAACCCAGAGGTTGCCTCCTCTGGAAAGTCTTACGGTCCACCCGCAGTTGAGGGAGTGCCTTCCTCTAGGCTCCCATAGCACCCTGTCCTCCCATCGGCCATGCTCACGCTGCTAAACCACAACTGCCTGAAATCTGTCCCCTTCCCAGCAAGCTCCCTGTGGTCAGGCGTTGGGTCTTATTCCTGGTTTGCCTTCCTGGTTCTTGGCACCATGCCAGCATAGAGTCAGCATCAGTGAATGAGGAAGGAATAGAGCAGCTGGGCTGGTACCATGCATAGAGAGAAATGAGGGCAGAAGCTGAAGCCAACATCAGGAGTAGCTGAGCTATCCCCAGACACCACACCCCCCACTGGCAGGTTCTGCCTCACCTCTAAAGCATCTCAGATAAGGCAGGAGAAATGTGTCCTTACTCCCTGCCCATCCCTCCTTTCTGCCTGGCAGGTGGGGCTGCTTTCCAAGCATCCTTGAAAGCATGCCCCAAGGCGGGGCAGGAGGGAGATGAAAGGGAATCTCATGGGCAATGAGGCCAGTCAGAGGACATGGGATACAGAGGAGGCAGGGCATTTGGGGGACCAAATGGATGGACAGGGACAAGGACAATCAGGCTCCTAGGGGAGACTGGCTGACAGATGGCTCCTGAGACCTAAGGACTGAACATAGGTTCAAATCTGTCCAAGTCTGTCCTCTTCCCAAAGCTCCTTGGGGTCCTGAAGCCTAGAGTGAGGCAGCTCCTACTTTGCCTAATCTGACCATTCAGAAAGTGGATGTTCTGCTTTGGTTCATGCCCTGGAATTGGGAACGCAGGGGACATCACAGAGAGGCAGGGAGAGTTAAAGACTTGAGCAGAAAGGGCTTTGAATGCCAAGCTAAGGGACCTGGAGTGAATTTGACAGGCAATAGGGAACAACTGAAGGTTTTGAGCAAGGGAACAAGTCACTCCAGACCCCCTAGCATGGCATTCAAAGCCCTTCCTGCTCAAGTCCTTAACTCCCTCTGCCTCTCTGTGATGTCCCTTGTGTTCCAATTACAGGGCATGAACCAAAGCAGAATATCCACTTTCTGAATGGCCAAGTGTCTCACTCCCACACAAGGGCCAGAGGATCCATGATGGTGCCACAGGCAGATGGTTCTGTTCTAGCTTTGGGAGTCAGAGAATTGTGCTACACAATATGGCTGGCAGATGCCCCCTGGACCTCTTCCCTTCCTCCACACAAGGTTGTAGAACAGTCAGTTGAGGTTGACAATGTTGACTGCCAACTGATGGGCCAGGGACACAGGCCAATTCTTTGGGGGGGGCCCTGAACCCCAGCATCATGATATTCTCCCTCCAGTTTCTCCCACTTCCAGTCTCCCCTAAGACTCCACTTTCTGAACTCTAGCTCTAATCATGTTGCTCCTTTGCTCAAAACCTTCAGTGGTTCCTGAAGGAACCTGTCAAATTCACTCCAGGTCCCTTAGCTTGGCGTTCAAAGCCCTTTTTTTTTTTCTGCTCAAGTCCTTAACTCCCTTTGCCTTTCTGTGACATCCCCTGTGTTCCCAATTCCAGGCCTATTCTCTCTCTCTATAAAGCCCACCCTGACCCTCACTGCCTGCTGAAATGTCATCCAGTTTTCCAGACCCTGCACAGCCGGGATGGGTTACTGTGGGAATCTGGGCCCTGGTTATTTACCAGCTGGGACAGAACTATTTTCAATAATTATTTTAAATATTTGAACAGCTAGTCTGACTGCATCAGTGCATTCAACCCTACCATCCCTGCTACCAGCCACAGTGCCCATATGATTGTATCAAATCCAATTTAAAACCACACATTTTATTGATGTTCTTCATAGACAATACAGGTTCACGTGTACAAATGCTACTAAAGTCCCATGTCTGGCAACCTCCTCACTGTCTCCCCCAAAAACCAGTCTGCCAGCAGCCAGCCCCTGCAGGTCTCCCCTCTGTCCCTCCCTGGGAGTCAGGCCTCATCACACTGTGCCTCCAGAAGGCTGGTGATGGCAGTGCTGGCTTACAAGCTTGAGCTCTGGGGTCAGGAGACAGCCCAAGACTGAACTGCCCAGGCCTTCTCCCCTCACCCTTCCTTACCTATGCTTAAGTATGGCCAGAATTGAGGGTGAGGATCATTCCTCCATTAAGGCAGCCTAGGCTTCCCCTCAATCCCTCTCTACCACGTCCTTCCTCTCCAAGTGACTTCCCCTGCTGACCATGAAGATGGCAGAGTGACCATTTTTCAGGGGATGTGAATCATTGCAAAGGCGGCAGTGACAAGATGTCTCTGATGGCAGAGATCATGTCATCGTGTTCACCACTGCATTGCCAGTGCCTAGAAGAGGCTAGGAACATAGTCAGTACTTAATAAATATATGTAGGATAGATAGTTGAATAAATAAATACAGGAGGGAGAAGCATAAGCAGATGGAGCCATTACTACATTAGCCCTCTAGGGGGCGTGAAGGCAGGACCTGAGCAAAGTCCTCCCCAGCTCTGCCCCGAACTCAAGGTAAGGGGCAGCAAAGGGGTTGTTGTAGCCAACTGCTGGACATTGCAAGGCATGGATTCAGTGCTGCTGCCTGCATGGATGTCATATTGGCTTTGGGACCCAGTCAGGAAGGGTTATTGTATTGTTCCTGCTCTGTCATACGCCCCAGGGGTCTGGCCCTCTGGGCTCCAGAATGGAGCAGTGGCCCCATTCAGAGGCACTCATGAGCAGGGATGGTCTGGCAATTGTACTTTTATAAGTTGGTTCATCTCCATTCCCCAGCTTAACTCCACCAATGTTGCCCCTCAGAGCATGACCTTCTGGCTTTTCTCTCCCCACCACTGTCCCCATCTTACCTGACACTGCTCCATCTCATTGACCTCAAATGCCAGTCCCCTCAACCATCCAGCCTGTCCTGTCACTCTAGAAAAATTTCTCCTCAGTGGCTGGGTTGGGTCCTGAGAATTGGCATCATGAATTTCAGGCACTTCTTGTGCTCACCCTACTCTGCAAGAAAGCAAATAGCTCCCAACCATCTCTGCACATCTTGCCTCTAGGCCCAGAAACTGCAAAAGGGACACCAAAATCCTGGAGTGGGAAGGGATCTCTAAGCTCACCTAGAATGACACTGTGCAGAAAGCCTTCCCACAGCACGTCTGAAAGATGACTGCCTCTATCCTGCTGGAGGGTCTCCAGTGCAGCACTCACTAAGTCCCCAGGTAGCCATTCAAACACTGAACAGCTTTAGTGGCTGGAATGTCCTTTACACAGGCATAGGTGAGCCCATTTGTTTCTCCCACTAAGCGTCCTTCCTCTATTTCCTAACACCGCTCCTTACCACCATCCATCTCTCTCTCCCCCCTCTCTCGTGTCCACTTCCGTACGTTCATACCATCACATGCCTCCCTCATTCATTGTGAATTTCCTTTTCCTTCTCCCTTCTTTGTCTTCCCAGCATCTGGCAAAGACCTGGAGGCTGGAGACTATGGGGAAAGGCTGGAGGAGTGCCAGGGAAAGGAGATACAGAGCCACGTCCTGGTTTGGTCTGGGGAGGCCAGCTGGGGCAGGCTGGACAGAGAACAGCAGCTGGAAATACCAGGCCATTGGCTGCTATCTCTCAGAGAAAGGGCCTTGAACGTTGTGGGGGAGGTGGGCAACAAGCTACTGAGTTGCCTTTCCCTCCACTGCCCACAATCCCACAGAAGGGATGTGGACACACATCCAACCTTTCCCAACTTCCCTGGCAGTTGGCAGAGCTGACTTGGCTGCCTCTTACACGTGGTGATTTTAAACAATTGCCAACCTACAGGTCACCAGGAATCTCAGACCAGCAGCAAGAATCCACTTCCCACTCTCAACATGGGGACTGTTGAAGGGCTCCAGCAGACAGCGTGATGACATGAGACATGTTGGAGAGTGGATGAGCCAGGCAAAGAGGGGGAAACCGGGATCTCAAGGAAAAGAAGCAAAAGCAGAGGCCTCCTGACAGCTAGCAGCCACCTGGCTGGCCCACGAGGAGCCTAGCAATCCCTGATCTACCAGCCCATGCTGTTCTCTATGGGTTAAAGCACAGGGGTGGATATTAGGACCCTACAAGCACTAGGCTAAAATGAGTCATGGGTGGAGAAAAGGGTGCTGTGGTCTTAGGTTCAGGAGGAGTCGAGACAGAGAGGGAGAAATGATGGGTATGTCTGTTACTTATCCCACTGCTTGGAGCTCTCGCTTCCAACATTGAGTGTGGGAACCAGCAGGCCTAGCAGCCACCTCTTCCCGAAGACCTCCTGTAAATTCTTGCGCCAAGGCCGGGCCCTCACTGCCACCCCCTTCCGCACCTGGTGGCGAGTCTGCCCCCGGAGGATCAACAGCAGCTGGTGGCAGCAGAAGCCGGCGCAGGCCAAGCCGATGGCAAACCAGAGGTAGAGCATGAGGATGACGAACATTTCAGAACCGAGGACAGCTCCTGGAGGGCAGGGAGAGGGAAACACCAGAGCCGCTTTACACCCAGGCCACGTACAGAAATGCAATCCAGGCAGCTCTTTCGGCTGGGAGGGAGGGAGATTAATGAGATTGACACAACATTTTGTAACAATCTCTGCGCTGCAGCAAGGGAGGAAAAGGATGAACTAGTTGCCCTAACTTTTTCTTAGTGCTGATGACTCTCGAGTCAAGAGGGGAAAACTGGGGGCTTAGGGGGAAAAGGAGGGAAGCTTGATCTCTGTAAGGAGAGCCCTCAGCTTCACATAGGAAACCACATTTCCCTAGAGTTGGAGATGTCTGTCTCTCTCTGTTTTCTGTTTTTCTGGGCTGGAAGTAGGGAGAAGGGGTTTTTCTCAGGAGAGGAGAGGGGTGAGCTGAGGACCCTAAAGAAGGAGCCGACACCTGGGCAGCCGTCTAGACTGCAGTTCCTTCTTGCTACCCAGCTGGGTGCACTGGCTGGGAGGACTCAGGAAAGTGACAACTTGATGGAGAACTGGGCCTAGTCATCAAGAACAAGTCATGAGCTGAGTGTCAAGGGCAGCACAGAGCACCGACTTCGAGAATAATTTAGTCATTAATGTTAACAAGAGGACAGCGTGGCCAACAGAACATTCACCCAGAGCTGTCCTGAAAGTCAAACCTTGCTAAAGCTGGAAGAGGCCCCCCAAGGTCATCAGTTATCCCTCTGCCTTGGGCAGGACCTTACCTAAGCCCCTCTAAACCAAGCACTGCCTATGACTAGTTTTATACTTCTACTGAGTAAGAGCTCCCATCTTCCTCCTCAGAGTGTGGATGGTCAGTCAGTGCCAGGCTTAAGTCTCCTAGCCATGTGGTTTTGCATAAGTTTCTTAACCTCTCTTACTTGCAGTTTGCTCATCATAAAATAAATACAGTAATTATTTCAAGGGATTGTGTGATTCAAGGAAATTGTGTACAAAGTGGTCAGCCTCTGTTTCCCACTCACTGCGGTGCTCCGTGCTGAGGGTCATTTCACAGATGAGGAGACTACATCCAGGAAGGTCTCAAAGTTAGCCTCTTAAATCACCAAGCTCTTACCTCCCTTCCCAGGCTTGAAGTCTCATCTGGGCTGCAACTTTGACTACTATGGTAAAGGCACTTACCTCAACCTGCCCAGCAGCCAGGGCAGTGGGTCCAGGGGAGAACTAAAAACATCCTGTAAGGCAACCCCACTACACCTCCTCCAAGAAGGTAGAGATACCGGCTCTCACCTTATAATCTATTCTTCTACCCCTGAAAATCTCCATCATATTCCTCGTTCCCCCAGCCTCTTCTTTCCCCAACCCACGCCTTCTCAGGTCTCCAGACCCCTAAGGATTGGGCTTTCAAAATGTATCCAGTCTGAGCAGCAGTAGACTCAGCATCCAGGGAGGATGTGGATCTGATTCAGATTTGCTCATTAGAAGCCTCCTCCTGTCTTCATCCCTAGGAGCTTTAGTAGCAGGTTTTTCTTTAGAAAAGTGGAGACAAATAGGTCTACCTGCCCAAGGGGTAGAAAGCTCGCTCCAGCTGCCATTTAGAGCAGCCCCTCCACTGGCATGGAGGCAGCAGTGGGATATGGCTCACAAGTGGGCTGTGGCATCCCCTGACCCACTTCCTCCTTGTCAGCACAAATTAGCTTGGGCAGCCATGTGCAGGATGCAGGATCCTGGGACCATGGTGCCCTTTGGGCTTGAGGGCTGCTGACAGGCAAAGATGGCCCTCAAGCTGGGATGTGAGAACATCAGAGCTGTCAATCTCAGGCCTGCCTTGTGACACAGCCCCAGGGACCAGCCTGGGTGGATGGAAGCTGTTTCCCACAGAGTTTTGTCTGGCACTAAATCAAGACATGAGGAAGACCTCTGGCCTTTTTCTGGCCCCATGTGGCAGCTACAAAAGACTATTCTGGGGACCTGCTTTCTCTCAAAGTATTTAAAGTTACTTAGCCTGGCTGTTTTAGCTCCTCTCAACTATTTAATAATAGTTCTAATTCTCTTAGAAAATCACAGAATTTTTCTAAAGGTCCTGGAAGGTCACATCAGCCCATCTCCCCTGCCCTGCTTCACACCAAGCATCTATAATGCCTTTGACAGACCATCACTCAGCATCTTCTTTAATACATCCAGGGACAAGATGCTTCCTCCCTCTCAAAGGGCTCATTTGAGAAATAGCTTCAAAGAGACAACCCTATAGAGGCGGTGTGGCATAGTGGAACAAGTATGAAGGCTAGCAGCCCTGAGTCCAAATTTTAGGTTGGAATTATAGCATTGAAGCAACTTAACCTTGCTAAGCCATTGGTGCCTGAGCCTTTAAAATGGGTATAATAAAACAAATAAAATGAATATAATAATACCAACCTCACAGACTTGTCATAGGACCGGATGAAATGAGACCTGCACAGCAGGTGGTGCACAACAGGTGCTCCATGAACATTAGTCCCCTTTCTCTCCTACTGGCCTTTCTGGTGGCACCTACCATGCTGGCATACTTACCCAGTGCCACAACATAGGGCAGATGGTGGCATCCCCACTTCCCAGATAAGAACAAGTTTCGGAGAGGTGACACAACCTGTACTGGTCTCACAACCTAAAAGAAAGGACAATCTCTAAAACCTAACTGGCTTACCCCCTCCTTCTTTGGCTGAGGGCCTGTAGGGGGCAGCCACCTCCACTTTGGAAGACCCTTACCACTTTTAGCTATAAGGGCTCACAATCACACCCTTTCTTCCATGGCTGATATGACTCAGATCTGTATCGGAAAAGGAGACAGCTCAGTTTCTATTAAGCAACTTGTGCCTTCTTACTCTCTCCCATCCCCCTGTCCTCTTATGCATATGAGAGAGGGTGAGCTCACAACTATTTGGACTGAGAATCAGAGGGAGAGAGATGGGAAGGAGGAAGCTAAACAGGTAGGGTATATGTTGGGGGTGGGGAGAGAAACTGGCAACAGGAGAGATGAAAGGTCAGCAAAGGAGGAAGATGAATAGGAGACTTGAAGATGAGAAATCTTGGTCTCCTTTTCCTAGGGCTCTGGTGGGGAGCGGAAATATAGTGGGACTCATCCTTATGTTGGGAGAGGTGTCTGGGCCCCAAGGTGGGCACAGATTGGCTCTGTTCTCCCATCAGATCAAAGCAAGAGGCCTTTCTTCCTCTCTTTCCTGTCCCCCAAACCTAGCACATATGGACAGGCCTCAAGCCCAGACTTATCTCAAATCAAGATCCTCCTTCTGGAACCATCCATTTTTATGGTTGGTGAAACTACTTGGAAAAGAAAGTGTAAGCAGGCTCTTTGGCTTTCCTCATCCCTCCACCTGCCTGCACTCACACTCCACCCCCCCAACCCGCCCACCTACCCTCCCCCGTCCTGGTTATTTTTGTCCCAGCAGCCTGTATGCCAGCACTGAGATCCAGAAGGCCCTGGAGCTCTGAGTTCTGGGCCCAGCTCAGCCACCAGCCCTCAAGGCAACCCCCATATCTGGGTCCTCCCTGGACCTCTGTGTTCCCACTGCCAAATGGCATGAGAGTTCTGTCTGGGAAGAACTGGGCTGCAGCCACAACAAAGATTGAAATGATTGCTTCCTCCAGAGTGGAGCAGAATTTTTATGATATCCAAACCAGGCACGTTGACAGTCCTGGGCTCTCAGTGGGAGTAGCTGTGCCCTGTCTTTTTTTGGTTCCCAGAAGGTCAACAGGTAGGGCAGGGAACATGCTCTAGTCCCTGTGCTGCAGAGGAAGAGTGTCAGACTGTGGTTTAAGGACGTGGAGGCAGGTCAGAGACTGCCATCTAGTAGTAGTAAGACCCCAGGCAAGCCATTTAATCCCATCCAAGACTCAGTTTCTTCATCTGAGAAATGGAGATAACAAGGTCATATACACATAACATGCCCCAGCACACTACCAGTTGTGGGACCTAAGTCTGCCGGAGCTAAAGGCCAAAAGCCAGGGAGGGGAAATTGTAGGAAATGAGGTAGGGGCAAATTTCAAAGCCAAGAAAAGTGGTCAGAACTGCCAGCAGAGGCAGAGTCCTTCTAAGGCCAGGTGTCAGGAAGCACTCCTTGGTGGACATTATTTTTTAAAGTGCAGTGCTCACCAGGGTGCTCAGTTAGTGGGCAGCCCACCAGCCTGGTGGTGTGTGATAGCCTACTTACCTGGCTTCTGCAGGTACAAAAGTTTCCTGGAGGATCAGATTCCACACCAGACCCACAGCTCTGTAGTGCAGAGATGGAGCCATTAAACATAGCTGCATCTGCTATCAGAAGTACCCCTGCCCAGAGCCATCTGCAGGCTGGAGAACAGGTTGGTGAAGTCAAACAGTGGGCAGGGGGATGAGGCTCAGCTTCCTTCTGGCGTTGGCCTGGCACTAAGTTCTATCTTACCGAGGTTGGGTGGCAAGAACTCCGGACTGGGGTCCTGGTAGAGGAAGGTCATAGCATGGGTGTACCTCATAGGGCCCGGCCCTGCCTGGCCCAAGCAGATGCATTGCCTGATGCCACACAATTCTGTGAGCAAATGGACAGTATGATGGATGAGAGTGGTGAGGGAAAGGGGAGGAGGTTGCCAGATAAAACAGCATACCCAGTTAATTTCCATTTCAGAAAGACAATAGCAAACAGTCTTAGTATGTTTTGTGCAAATATTTGGGGCAAAATTATACTAAAAACCTATGAGTTGTTTACCCGAAATTTTAATTTAGAGGGGCGTCCTGCATTTTTATTTGCTAAATCTGGCAACCTTTGGCGGTGGGATTTGGGGTCTGGCAACCTTTGGGGAAGTAGGGGTCTTTGTGTAGAGCCCAGCCTGCCTGCCAAGGCCCACTCACCGGAGAAGAACTGGCTGATGGAGGTGGGTAGGAGCGTGAGGAAGGCCAGGGGGTGGGCGAAGGAGATGGAGAGGACCGCGGAGATGTAGGCCACCCCGGCCACCATGGAGTAGAGGCAGGCCAGAGAGGTGTAGAGGCAGAAGAGGACGAAGTTGCGCATGTTCCTGCTGCCGATGCAGTTGCCGGTGAAGAAACAGTGATGGTCGTGCCTCAGGGTGACTCTAGCGCACACTCGGCAGAAGTGGGTGCTGGGCGAGGGGCACGAAGCCCTTCTGGCCAAGGTCCCCTGGCAGGCGCCCAGGTCGTCTGGGGAGTTCTGGATGACCAGGACGTAATTGCCGAGGGCGTTCGCCGAGAGGAATAAGAAGAGTGCTCCGTGGAGCAGGGCAGGCGAGAAAAGGCGGGCAGCTGCGGGGTCCTCGCGCATGCTGGGCAGGAAGAGGAAGAGCTGCAGCACGAAGGTCACCAGGGAGATGCACAGGAAGTAGGCGGGGGCCACCACGTTGAGCAGCCTCAGGGCCAGCATCCTCGATTACATTCCTGCGGGCCCCACGGAGAGAAAAAGACTGACTGCGGCGTCCAGGGGGCGCCCCGGAGCTCTTCCTAGGCGTCGCGGGTCGGGAGGGCTGCTTGCAAATCCATGACCCCAACCTTTGCTCCTTGGGTCATCTCTCCCCACTTCCCTAATCCGGGACCCTGCAATCTAGAGCCCCTGGGACCGCAGTGGTCGCCGGGAGCTGTGCCCTACCTCGGGGTGGCCGCTCCCTTGGTTTTGAGCGACCTCTGCGCCCTGGTGCCAAGCACAAAGAGGAGGGACTTGTTCGCAGTCGGTAGGGTTTGGGCGACTGGGGAACAGGGCTGTGCCTTCTGGGGCTGTGGAGAGGAGTCCAGGTTTGGAATTTCTGGTTCAGGAGGAGAAAGCAAAGGATTTGGGTCGGGGGCAGAGAGAACAGCACCATTTGACGTTCTGGAAGTCCTGCATCACCCCTTTATCATCCCCTCAGCCCCTCCCCCACACCGCTCGGGCTATACTCGAAGACCGCAGGTTACTCGAGGCTCTTTGGAGGGCGGGGGACGTGTGTGTGTGAGTGCGCGCGCGTGTGTGTTTCCTTGTTCATGATCCTGTATGTGTAATCTCTGTGCCGCTGGGTATCTGTATTTGTTTATGTGTATATCTCTGTATAAACACTCGCAGCCGCCGCCACCTGGCTTTTTAAAAAATCAATTAAAACAATCGATACATTCACGCGCGCTCTCTAGCACCAGATAGGGTGTGGGGCGCAGCCGAAATACCTGTGTCAGTGGATCTTGCTCAGCCCATCTTTCCGACGCTGGCCGTCTGGGCTATTTCTTAGCAAAGAGCGCTTTCATTTGAGGCGACGAAATTAAAATACCGCCGCCACCGCCCCCCACCCCCCACCCGGCGACTGCCTCCCGCCCTCCTGGCGGGAGAAACCCAAACAAGCCTCATGGTGCCCAAACCCTTTCGATGCCGACAAGCCCGCCTTTGGGTTAACGAGTGGTGCTTAGCCAGCCTTTCCGGGGGTCGACCCCCGCCGCCGAGCGCAGCCCCCACCACAACCCCACCCCACCCCACACACCACAGCCGGGTTCCTGCCCAGCTCCCGAGCGCCCCAGAGAACTTTTCCGAGGGCTAAGGAATTGGCCAGCTGGAGGAATGAGAAAAGTTCTGGGAAGGCGGCTGCACTCAGGATGGGTGGATGCCACCGGGCCTCCGTCCAGGCTGTCCCGTTAGGACGGGGCGACTGGTCACCTTGGAATCCCCTTTGCTGGTGACAGTACCCCCCGGGGGTCGGCAGCCGCCGACGGGAGCGCAATCTCTGTCCGCTGCTGGGGCACAGCGCAGGGCACGCCCGAGTGTGGTCGCCGGGGGCTCGGCGCCCCCAGGCAGCGCGCCGCGGGAGGCTGCAGGGAGAGCCCTCGGCCTGGGGCTCCGGCAAAGCAAGTGTTTTCCCCGCGCCAGTCGCCAGGGGGGCGCGGGAGCAGCCTCCAGATGCGCCGCGGAGCTGAAAAGGCGAAGGACCGGGGCTATGGGAGCGAGGGGCGCTCGGCGGGCAGCCGCAGCCCGGGCCCTTCGCAGGAAAAGGGACCGCGGGACCAACGCTGGCGGCCCGGGGGCGCGGGAAGCTGTCCGTTCAGCCCTGGCGCCAGCGGACGGGCATAGCCCGGGCCCCAGCCGGGCAGGCAGCGGGGGCGGCCGCCGGCTTCCCTGCAACTGCCTGGCGGACGCCCGGGAAGCCGCCCCCCGGCGCCGCCGCAGAAGGGTGGGGAAAGGAACTCACCCAGCTCTGGTCGCCGACTAGAGGAGCCCGGTCGCCGGCTCTCGCCCTCCCTGAGACTGCAAAGTTGTGGGCTCGGCTCGGCTGGCTTGCAGCCTCCTCGCGCTTCGTTTCGGGGACTCGGCAGGTAGCGGGAATGCAGGGAGGAGGGAGCGGGCAGCTGCTGGCCTCCCACTTGGGCGCCAGCGAGTGGGGGCCAGGAGGCAGCGGGGATGGCAGCTGGGCACCCCCCAACCCCGCCACCCCTCCCTCGGCTTCTGGGGGCGGTGCTCTGGCCATCCACCTCAGCGTCGCGGACTTGGCCCCTCTGCTCCGGTCCCCTTGAGCGGGCTGGGGTGCCCTTCCTGACTTCAGCTGCGGGTTCCAGCCGGGAAATGCGATTCAGCCCTGATGTGAGCGCTCCAGCCATCACCCTGTCCTTCCCTCTCCTCTCCCAACAATCTCCTTGCTCCCTGCGCTGCTCGAACTGAAGGAAACCTGGAGGGTTGAGGACTCGGCTCGCCAAGGCAGCACCCTGGAAGATCATTATCGTCTGCTCGGAAGAGCCGTGTACAGAGGGGCTGAGAGCGGGACTCTAGGGCCTGTCTGCCCAGGTTTGGATATCCACCATTCACTACTATGAGATCTTGGGGCCCAGTTTTCTCATCTGTGAAATAAAGATGTGAGGATTAGATGACAATGTATGTAAAGCCCTTAAGCAGGGCCTGCCCAGGGTAAGCACTATTGGAGTCTTAGTTCATGATTATTGACACTACTTATTGGGCTCTTACTATGTACCAGGCACTGTGCTAATCCTTTAATGGAAGACAGCTTCATTAATCCTCTCATCATGATCTGGGAGGCTGGATGAGTCCCATTCTGGTGATGAGGAGGTTGAGGCTCAGGGAAGCTAAGTCCCATGTCTAAGGTCGCGCTGCAGGTAAGTGACAGAGCCGGGGTTTGAACCCACTACCAGCACTAAAGCTCTTGCTTTCAGCCACTGCACAGCCCAGCGTCATTTTGGGGACTGGAGGCAGCTCTGATTTGGGAGAAGGGAGAACAACAGAGAGGCTTGGAGCCCCCCCCCATCTCCCTGTTCCTACTTCCTTTGCCTTCTGTAATGCCACTAAGGTGGGTACTGAGAGGCACCAAAAGAGTCAAATTGGGGAGGGAGGCAGCAGAGAGAGTCTCAGAAACACTGCAGGAATATGGAAGCCTTCTATCTTCAGTTCCCTGGGTGTCACAGGTCACCTGCCCACCCAGCTCCACTCCTCTGAGTGAAGGTAAATAATTGCTTATTGCGCCCCCAACTGGCTGATTACAATAAGAGCAATGCCTTAAAATGAGGGGTATATGCCTTTCAGCTCAGCCTCTATTTTTGAATCATCAGACACTGTTTTCTCTGTATTTTATCAACGTACATCAAAATAAAAAAGCAGCCAGGAAATCTTTTCATGTTCTAAAAGGATCTTCTATATAAGTAAAAGAATGGTTTGCTCCATGCTGGCCTCTGAGCATTTGGTAGCTCTAGGAGTTCCAGCAGCCCCAGGACAGACAGAAGGAAACACAAATGGCTTTTGCCCTTTGAAGCAGTTTTGTGTCACAGTCATGGCTGTTTGGGCCCTTTCACGAGCTCTGCCTGCGTCTCACACTGGCTTGGCAGGGAAGGAGCCTGGAGTGCTCCGTTTGGTCTATACTGATTGACCATCTTCATTCCCCCAGTACCTTGAGAGTTGGGCTGTATTTCTAATTTTATTTGCATATGGGTGTGCAGTGGGAAGGTGTGTGTCTGACTGTGTGTGTGAGGGGAGGGAGGGAGAGAGAGAGAAGCTAAGTGAATGTGGGAATGTGGGAAGACGTTAGTGGGGGAAGAGAATGTTCAGCTAGGAAAGAAAAGGATATGAGTGTGGAAACACAAACCAAAAAGGACAATTATTTATTTAGAAATATATGGCTCGGTGCCTGTAGCTCAAGCGGCTAAGGTGCTGGCCACATACACCGGAGCTGGTGGGTTCGAATCCAGCCCAGGCCCACCAACAACAATGACAACTGCAACCAAAAAAATGGCTGGGTGTTGTGGCGGGCGCCTGTGATTCCAGCTGCTTGGGAGGCTGAGGCAGGAGAATCAATTGAGCCCAAGAGTTGGAGGCTGCTGTGAGCTATGACGCCAAAGCACTCTACCCAGGGTGACAGCTTGAGACTGTCTCAAAAAAAAAAAAAAAAAAAAAGAATAAGAAGAATAAGAAATATAGTTTATCAACAGAAAAGGATACTAAAGCTTCAGATCTAAAGCTAATGCTTCTTCAGCCCCCCTTAAGGAATAGAACAAAAGGAAGTACAGCCAAGTATTGTTCTGTTTTTCTAAAATACATGATCATCCCTGACAAAATCAATAGGGAGGTCAGCCTGAAACTTCACTTTGCTTCTGGCCCCCTCAGAGGTAAGTAGACTAAACATTTTATTTTATTTTATTTTTCTAAGGAGAAATTCTTTTTTTTTTTTGCAGTTTTTGGCCAGGGCTGGGTTTGAACCCGCCACCTCTGGCATATGGGGCTGGCACCCTACTCCTTTGAGCCACAGGTACCATAAGTAGACTAAAAATGAGCATTTTTTTTTTTTTTTTTTTTTTTTCTATTCACCAACTGTGTAATCTTAAGCAAGTCATTTAACCTGTTTGCTCTTGGCATTCTTATCCATAAAATGAGAATTATCATGTGGCTTTGTAGTGCTGACGATTAGATGGGATAATGTCCTTTAACACCTCCATCCCAGCAGGAGATTGGACAGCATTAGTTTCTCCCACTTCCTCTTAAGAGGGCTCTTAATCTTTATCCACAGGGCTGTCTTCTCTTTCTAGCTAAAATGAGAGCTCCTGGACTATGTTGGAAATATTTGGGGGTCTCTTTCTTATCTCCTAATAGGATGATTTGCCCAGAGTGGACACCAAATAAAAGTGTACTGATTGATGAATTGACCCTAGTCTCTCTCAGAAAGGAAAGGCTATATTCTGAAATGTCTGGTGAGGACACATTTGCCATTGATCTTGCCTCCTGTCACCACCCATCCTGTCTATAATCTCATTCCCTAAACAGTGTTGGAAAGTAACTTAGAAACCACACTCTCCATTGCCCTTGTCATGTGTTCTTATGGTTGAACTGTGGCTGCATCACCAGGTGGTCCCAAGGGGGCAGGGACACAAATATGTATGTCCTAGCTGCTGAGCACTTTCTTCGAGATATGCACCTTAAATCTTGCTGTTTGGTGGTGGTATTTGGATAAAATGAATTCCCTTCCAAGTAAAAATCATTCCAGTTAGCCTCAATGTTGTATACAAAGAAATTCTGTGAAGCAAGCAGCTTCTTCCTTGAATGAAGAACCCTCCCCTTGTCTACCAGGCCCTAGAACTCTCCAAATGTTTTGGATGGGGACTCAAGGAGCTGCACCTAAAACCTAAGAAGGCTGGTGGGGTTTTTCTTTCATTCTCATGCTCTTATTTCAGATAGATTGGAATGAGATAGGCTGGGGTTTCAAGGTTAACTGGTGCTCTGAAATTAAGATTTTAATAGACATCCTTGGACCCGATGCTCTTTATTACTGACAGCAAGTCATAGCCAGGGGCAACCACAAATTGCTCCTCAGCCCTCAAAAGGGATTTGAAAAACATGTAATCTTCATCTTAGCCGACCAAATACGTGAAAATCAGATTATCACAGAGTTTCTATTTGGAGGTGGTAATTTTCTTTGCTAACTATGTCTTCCTTTTCACAGCAATAACATTGCTTTGATATAATAAAGTACTTTGCAGGTTACAAAATACATCCACAAAATTAAAATTTCATTTCATGAGTCTCTCAACAGCCATGTAAGCTAGCTGGGACAAGAATTATTAAACCCATTTTTCTTATGAGGAAACGGAGGTTCAAAGATTTGCTGCGTGTTAATTTGCAAGGCTAGCCTGTGTTCAATTTGAAATGTGGTTTAATATGCAGTCATCTCATTGATACTTCTGGAGCATGTCACCTGCATAAACGAAGCAGGTATATAACATGCTCTCCCAGAGTGAAAGACCACCTGATTGCCCTTTATCCACAACTGCTCTGCTCATTGTCTTGTGTCTGTCTAATCTGCTGTATTTGTTCTCAACAGCACTTCCCACCCGCTGACATAGTATGCATTTATGTGTACTGTTTGTATCTCCCCACTAGAATGTCAATTCCATGAGAGCAGGATTTGGGCTGTTTTGTTCACTGCTGTATCCCTAATGCCCATAACATGAGGTCTGGCTAGCACATAATAGGTGCTCAGCAAATGTTACTTGGATGCTTGAATATAATAGCCCTGAAAAAACATGAGTCTGCAGCACATTAATCAGATGCCCGCAGCACTCTGCTGTTTGTGGTGCCAAAGGGGGAGTGTGTGATTGGGCGCAGAGATGCTCAGCACCACATATCAGTGTAGAAATAGTAGGTCTGGATGTCACACTCAGGGTGACAAGTAACTCCAGCGGTTTCCCTGGTGACTGGTGCATCAATGTGGAAATCTTGGCTCAGCTTGGAGGGGCCCCCTTTGGAGTGTCCAGGCTGTGGAAGAATGGATTTGCTGTCTTACCAATTAGCTTTGGTTTCCAGAGACCACTTAGGCATTCCTGATGGGGATGCTTCTGCCTGTGGACCAGCCTGCATCTCTACAGAGGTGATGCCAGCAGGACTAATTGGCCCCTTTGTCTCAGAGCGTGATGCAGGCAGAGGGAGAGAGAGAAAGGGTCCAGGGTGGGAGAAGCAGGAAGAAGAGAGCAGAGAGAAGAAAAGTGGGATGAACCAAGAGAAGAAGAGGGGAAAGGAGAAAGGAAAGAAAAGGAAAGGGGCTGGCGAGAGACTTGTGCTCCTTTGTCTGACACATCGCAGTTCATGTCTTCATGATGGAGGAAGCTCCGGAGGCACAGAGTGAGATCAGCTGTCTGCACTGAGAGCCCTGCAAGGCCAGGTGTCCAGGATGGGAGGGAATGAGGCAGAAGGTTGACATCTCAATTACAGGAAGAGGAGGGTGAGACCAGGGGAGTGTTTGGAGACCCTTCAGATACGTTGTTTTGGTCACAGAGCAGCAGACAGCACAAACCCCACACACTTGACCCCTCCTTCCTCCCATCCCCCCATCCACCAGCAGAGATGGCCCAGGGCCCAGAAGAGACACAGTGTAGTGTGATGAAAAAGGGACAAGCTTTTGGTGTCTGTTGAACTGAGCAATGCCTGTTTCCCCACTCACTTACTGTATGACCTTGAGCAAGTTCCTTAGCTTCTCTGAGCCTCAAATTCCTTCTCCATTAAACGGGAATTTTAGCTAACTTGCTAAAATTCTAAATTTTGCTAAATCTGTCCTGAGTTTTAAAGGACAGCGATGTCAAGTTCATAGCACCTGCCCTTTCCACCTGATACATGTACAAGGCCAGGTTTCAGCCACCTCATAATCCTGCTCACTGCATAGCACTTCCTACCTCTAGGAGTGTCTTGTTGGTCTGCATGTCTATTTGCTGCTTTAGTACCTGTTTCCTCCTAATAGACTGTCAACTCCCAAGGGCAGGGACTTACCTGTCAGCTTTGTGTCTGTGGCTGAGACCCAGCACAAAGCCTTGGCACAGTGGGTGCTCAATAAGTATTTGAATAAATAAATTATAAATACCTCAATACCTGACCTTTAAAAACAAGGCTAGAGAGAGCAATGCATAAACAGAATTCAGCTGAATAAAGATTCATATTTATTGACACCTCATCCATGACAGGCAGATAAGGGCCAGGGCCTACATATTGGTTATTTTATTTAATCCTTAAAACAACCCTGCCTAATGAAGGTCTGACTTCACACACACAGGCTCAGAGTGGTTAAGAGATTTGCCAAGATTGCAAAGCTTTCTGATAGTAGAAGTAAAACCCATGTCACTTGATTCCAAAGCCACGCCTCATTCAAGGCGGTCCTATATCTCTCTTACATCAGCACTCACAAGTCACAGACATAAACAGCCTATTATCTTTATAGGCTCTAATATGTTGAGCCTATTGTGGCCTTTGCATACAATAATAGGAGAGGAGAGTGGGATGGCATGGGGAAATAGATTTAATAAATACAGGCCTGTAGTAAGGGGATGGAAGTGCCAGTGGGACTAGAAGTTGCAAAGGAGTCAAAAGAGAGGGTCCAGAGAGTATTCAGAGAACGCTATGCAGAGAGTTCTGGGCTAAAATGATCTGGGTTCGGATTTCAACTCCACTAGTCACTTGTGCAACCTTGAGTGAGCCAGTTGACCTGTGTCTCAATTTCCTCATTTATAAGAGGGTTAATTACAGCTCACACTTTATAGAGTTGTTACATAGATTAAAAGATAAAGAACTGGGAACAGTGGCTGGCATAGTCGGCATTAAATAAGTGATAAGTATTATCATTAATTATGCTTAGGTTCCGTGGCATATGATAGAAATCCTCAAAGAATAGTGGTTTAAACTGCGATAAATGAAGTTTAGGAGAGTCCCTCTAGAGCTGGTATGGAGTTTCCACAATCATGCAACACGCAGACTCCTTCTATCTTATCACTCTGTCATCCTGAGCACATTGCTTCGTGGTCCAGAATGGTTGCTTCTCCTCTAACCATCTTGTCCATATTCTGGCCAGCATAAAAGAGGAAAGGAGAAAGAACAGGCTTCTCTCTTTAAAGACATTTCCTGGAAGTTGCACATCATGCATGCATGCATTTACCTCTCTCTTTGGTCAGAATTTGGCCATATGGCCACACCTACTATGGGTCACACTGTCATCCTCTCAGATTTGAGAGTTGTGTTGAGAAAGAGGAAGAGGGAAATGGATTTAGAAGATAACATATAGCTCTTCCTTCTACCATGGAAAAGTTTAGAAACATGAATTATCCTGCCCCCTAGGCCTCAGAACTGCAGCAGGATTTTTTTGGTTCATCGTGAGTCAAATGGGGCTACTGCCCTCTGCCCTTTTCTGCCCTCCTGCTGATCTTTGCTTTCTTCTTGGCACTTCTCCTCACAGAACAGGCCCAGGAAAGGCAGCTCTAGCCTGTTGAAGCCTTGACCCTTGAGTAAACATGGACAGTGAATGCTGGAAGTGGACTTGATCAGTGTCCCAGACCATCTGGTCAGCTGAGTAAGCTTGAAATCTGGCCCAGATGAAAGAGAAGGGGAAACAGAAAAGATGCACTTTAAATATTTTTTATTTTGTGTGATCATATGGCAATATGTTTTGTAAGAAAATACATGAACAATGTTAATTAAAAGCAAAGCAGAAATCTTTTTATCTTAAACCCAGGCGTACTTATCATTAACATTTTGTATATGGCTTTCAATCTTTCATCTATTCAGATTTATTCTCCTTAATTACAAATTTGGGTTCACATCTTTATTCTTTTTTATAGTCAGCTTTCAAAATTCAGCACGAGGAAGACAGTGCTTCCACGTTGACAAATACATCTCCCCAACATAATTTTTAATGGACAGCTAGTATGTCCCTTTTACCGAAGTGACACCGTTCAGTAGAAGTGCACCAAAATTTGGCTTTGATTTTAGTATCTAGTCAAAGTATGCACTTGAGCTTCACCTTCAGCTTGGCCTTAGCTTTAGCCTCTGAAAGCCTGAATAGACAAGTTCAGACGTCAGCATCGTTCTGGATTCCCTGGACTTGTGCATGCCCCATGATCCTGTGACAGTGTCATGTGGCCTTTGCATACAATAAGCATAGTAACCTCCGTTATACATATGTAACATACCATTCAGATGTGCTGCAATAATCCCTTTCAAATATAGACAACTTTCTAGATGGGACTTGTAATGAGTATCTTCTTTCATGCTCTATGGATTGAAATTCTAAGTCAAAGAATAAACCTATATTGATCATTACAAGAGTAAAATGCTATAATCACTCACAATGATTTTAAATATTGTCCCTTTTATGTACAGAAATAATTTTTAAGAGACTTCAAGGGTCTAAATGTAGAAGGAAACATATTGACAGCTAATAAAAATATTGAAAAAGCATGTTAGCTAGGTACTTTTAAAAGGTTCTTTTGAGACAATATTAATAAAATATTAAGCCTGTGTGCTGTAGCTCACACCTGTAATTCTAACACTCTGGGAGGCCAAGGCAGGAGGATCCCTTGAGGTCAAGAATTTGAGACCAGCTTGAGCAAGAGCAAGACTTTACCTCTACTAAAAATAGAAAAATATTAGTTGGATGTAGCGGCAGGCACCTGTAGTCCCAGATATTCAGGAGGTGGAAGCAGGAGGATTGCTTGAACCCAGGAATTTGAGGTTGCTGTGAGATATCTCTAGCCTGGACAACAGAATGAGATTCTGTCTCAATAAATAAATAAAACATTAAAATAACAATGTGAGATTAGATTACTTCAAGGTCTAATTTTTGTAGAATTGTTTGGGATACTAACATTCATGACACTAAACAACATAATGTTTTAAAACCATATACAGGTTTATTTATTTTGTTTAATTTAAGCCACACGTCTTTTTAAAAAAGTCCTATTTGAAATTCTTTACATCTTTTTTTGGTTTGTTTATTTGTTTTTGAGACAGAGTCTCACTTTGTTACCCTCAGTAAAGTACTGTGGCATCACAGCTCACAGCAACCTCAAACTCTTGGGCTTAAAGGATTCTCTTACCTCAGCCTCCCAAGTAGCTGGGACTACAGGCACCTGCCACAACACAGGGCTATTTTTAGAGATGAGGTCTCGCTCTGACTCAGGCTGGTCTTGAACTCATGAACTCAAGTAATCCACCCACCACGGCCTCCCAGAGTGCTAGGATCACAGGCGTGAGCCGCCGTGCCTGGCATAATTCTTTACATCTTACAAAGATAAAATAAAAACAGGATGTCAGCTTAACCCATCTCATAATTTCATAAAGTGGAAAACCTCTAAAACCACACATAATATCAAATTGTATTTAACCCAATGTATTTAACCCAATGTGGAACATGAAAAATTGTATTTAACCCAATGTGGAACATGAAAAAAAGAAGAGATTATTAGAAAAAGTAAAGTATTACATTCCTCCACCATTACCAGTCATAAGTAAGCATCAATTCATTAAAACAAATGTGCATAATTCATAATACAAGAGCTATCTAGCCACTGCTAGCACTAAGAAAATATTGTTCTTTCACTATGTTAAATTAAAAAAAAAATTTTTAATTTCAGATTGACATGAGGGTCCAAATGTGTAGGTTACATTGTTTTCATTTCTAAGGTAAAGTTCAAGTTGTAGTTGAGTCCTTGGGGGGGGGGGGGGCTTCTACAATGTTAAATTGTTAGACAGTAACAATGAAATGTACCAATAGGGAAACTGTCATCACAAAAAAATCCCTCATAAAATGTTAGGTGTATTCCTTTATCAAAGGCATTTGCTCTGTGCAGGTGATATTAGGCATTGGTGTGCGCTCTTGCTGAATACTGATACTAACACTTGACCACCTGGCAGTCAGCCAAAGTATGTTTTGCATGAATCTCTAACTTTAGATTATTTCCAATTTCTCACTATTATTAGCAGCATTGCAATGAATGTCCTATCACAAACAACTCTGTGGGGCTCTATGATTATTTCCTTGGGTGAATTCCAAGAAGCAAAGTGGCCAGATCAAAAGGATCCCTACTGCCAAACCACCCTCCAGAAAGTTCATACCAGCTCCCCTCACACAAGAGGAGTAGGTTGGAATGACAGGCTTGTATCCTGTTCCTCACAGGTCTGGGACCTGCATTCCCAGCCCTCCATGATGGGGGTGGGTAGATGGCCGAGAAGAACATCCTTCAGCTAGCCCCAGACATACCCAAAAGCTCATAATTATGATCACAGCTACAATTTATTTTGTGTTTACCTTGTTTCAGATGTTGTGGTAGACCCTTTAGATACTTCTTGCATTTCAATCCTCACAATGATGGACAAAGTAAATATGACTCATCTCATTTTATAGATAAGGTCTGAAACTCTTTATAGACTGAAAGTCAAAGAGTTTGGGCGGCCCTGCTTTTAGCCCTACTGGAAGTCTCCAGAGGCCTGGCCAAGCAACAGCCTGCAAGCCTATTCCTGCAGTAAATGAAACCTGCAAGGTCCATCCCTATGACTCCAACTGTTCTGCTCCCTGAGGGATAAAGGAGTCTCTTGCTCTCAGCCTGAGTCAGTTTCCACCCAGGGGTTAAAGGTAGAAAAGAAGGTAAAAGGCCAGTGCCTATGATCCTGCTCTGCTCTGCACTAAGCATGTCAGACGCATGCATATATGTCCATGGCTTCTCGGTTATTTCTGAAGGAAAATATGCTAGAGCCTGTCTTCCCCAAGTGAACTGCCTGGAGTGTGCGTGTGCGTGTGTGTGTGTGTGTGTGTGTGTGTGTGTGTGTGTGTGTAACTCAGATCTAACCATGCCAGGAACTGGTGAAGAGTGTTGGTCACTGCGTCCTCCACCACAGCTGGTTGCCAGGTGACCACTCAAGGGATAAGTAGTATCTACCATTTGCCAGGGACTTTATGTGCATTGTCTCATGTGAGTCTCAAACCACTAGGTGAGATATCTCCATTTGACTGAAGAGGAGCCAGTGGCTTAGGAAGATGCCCAATAGCTCACAGCTGGTAAATGCTGAAGAACTCATCTACTAGCCCAGGGTAGTAGATGCTCAGGGCATGTGCATGTGGTGGGTGGGAGGATGAATGGATCCTACAGGGCCCTGCATGGTGAAACCATAGGAGACAGACTGCTACAGATCCTCTTTGTGAGCCAGGTTCTCTTGGGCAGGAAAGAAGGCAGGACCTGAGCCACGATGAAGGCAGGAGTCCTGTCTGTGTTCATTCTCTCAGATGAGAGATGTTGCATCTAGGGCTGCCTTGTACAGTTGTTCAGGTTCTGCACTCTACAATTCCAGGGAGCATCATTTTCACACTTGTCACCATATATATGAATGATTATTATGTCTGTTTTCCGATAGATGGCAGTAAAGCATCTTGAGTTAAGGGCACCATTATCTGTGCAAAGGCACTGTTTGGGCTAGTCACAGAGCTAGGTGCATCTGTCTACCAGCACTGTAAGCTGCTGAGAGGTTGCCTGACACCCCCCTCCTTTTTCTTACCCCTCTTTGCCCCAGGGTCTTAGTGGGGAGTTTAGAGGAGAATGCCATTAGACCCAGAAAGTCCCAACTGCATTCTTTGTTCCAGTGAAGGTGACATTTGTGAGGTTTGTGTCACCTGCATTTCCTAATGAATGGTCTTACGCAAGTAACCCAAAGGTTACAGATTCTTTGCACTCCCTTCTCTCCTAAAAAGAGTGCAGTGATAATCCCTGCTCTTGGGTTTGTGATGAACAAATGCTGGCCTGATTATGGACATGTGTCACCAGCTGTAAAACACCTGTCTCCATGAGTGCTCTCCATTGATGAAATGCAGAACTTGTTTTCACTGGTCTGGGGAGGATATGCTGCACCACTGGGGGAAGGGTGGGCTGTAGACCATGTGGCTCCAGCTTCGTCACCCCACCCCCACCTAATCTTCTCTCCTGGGTCTCTACCTCTGATCCATCCCCAGGCATTGCTTTGGCCCATTTGGTCCAAGCTCCTCAGTATAATGCCTCAGTTGGCCAGTCAAAAATATTTCCTAAGCATCTTCTTGGCTCTGTGCAAGTCTCTGCCTGCGAGTTGCCTCCAGTCCTGTGAGGGCAATACAGTTAGCACAGTTGCCATCTTGTTTCTGAGTCAGACTTCATCCCATTCCTCTAGGACCCTGAGGGGGAAAAAGGCCCTACCAGTTCCTCCCTTTCTAGTTCCTAGGCTGGTGCATTGCTGGGCACTATCAGTGGCCCCTACCTTTGTAGATTCTCTCCAGGGTCTAGACCAAGAGAGGCTTAGCTGGGTTTTTCCCTGCCCTCTCATACTAAGGAAGCCTCAAAAAGGGAAACCTAGAACAAAGACACTATGGGTTTCATTTAGGATTTGATTTGGCTGTGAACGGACAAGAAACCTAAAATAACAGTGGCTTAAATGAGACAGACTTGCAGTTCCTTCCAATGAAACTGATGTCCAGAAGCAGGCATTCCAGAGCCACTCTACAGAGCCAGGAGGGACGAAGCCCCTTCCCAGTTCCCTGTCCCATCATCCCTCAGATGTGGTCTTTACCCTCATGGTGGAAGTGTCAATTCAGATGTAGAAAAGCCCTGTATGAGATCAGGACCCAGGCTGCTTCTATTACATGTCATTTCCCCATCATTCTTACTATCCAGCTTCCGCCTCATGGTCTAAAATGACTGCTCAACCTCCAGCCATTGAGTCTGCATCCCACCAGCAGGAAATAGGGAAAAAAGTATCAACAAAGGTATAACTTCTTCCTCTTAGAACATTCCCTGGAAATTACTCATAATACTTCCATTTTACTCCCACTGGTTAGAACTTAATCACATGACATATCTAGATGCAAAGAAAGTTGGGAGATGTGTTTTTATTCCAGGTGACCTTGTGCCTAGCTAAGAAGTGTGAATCCAATTCCTAAGGAAAAAGAAGAGAATAGTTATCGAGGAACCTTGAGAATCCTCTACCACATCTTGCCTATGAGGTACCATCTCCTGCCTCCAGAGAATGTCTCTGCAAGCTCAAATTAACTGAGACAATAGCCCAATAACTATAACACCACAGCAGAAGAATTATGCAAATACAGTAATGGGGTAATTTCCTCTTTGCATGTAAATGGCATTTGTGTTCTGTTGTGATTATCAACCCAGCCCACAGTCCTGTGTCTGCCAGACCATCTATAGCAGCGCCTCCCACATCATTGAGACACCCCCATCACTGCCTCCTCCCTCTAGTATGAAATCTGGCCAATGCGAAGGCCAGAGGAGAAAAGAGGGGGAGGCCCTGTGACAGCAGCAGCCACACAGCGGGGACAGGCAGCGGTTGCCTTGGTGAGTTGGGCAAAGAGGTTTCTAGAATGCTGCTAAATGTATTTTCCTGACCTGTGCCACCCCTCTTTCCTGCTCCGGAGGCACCTCTCGGGAGCTGAGGTCCCTTACTCTCACCTTATCCTCTGCGCTTCCTGTGGGCAGGGAGTATGGAGCCCTCAGGCAGGGGGTGTGGGTGAGGGATGGGCGCTAACAGGGACTGAGCCCACAGGTGTTTTCCTGTGCATCCTCACGGCAGCCCTTAGGAGCCCAGTTCCCATTTGGTAGATCAAGTCACCGAGCCTGCCAGCTGCCACATAGTTGGTCCTGGTCACCAGCTGGCAGGTGGCAGCCCTGGGACCAGAACCAGCTCTCTGACTCTGCAACCCGAGACACCTTTGTGAGTGGCATCACTGCCAGCCCCCTGCCCTGTCTGCCCCTGTTTTTCCAGGCAGCTTCCATATCACCCTGAAACCCGATCTTCAGGGACACTTGCTCTGCCCCCTCTCTGAACTGTCCTAGCCCAGAAAAATCATCCCTGCTCTCAGCAATGGGGGCCTCACCCCCATGCTTTCAATTCCCTCATCCCTCCCCTGGGTTCCTGGCCTGGTCTGCTCTAGTCACATCTTCCTCTCTCCCCATTCCCAAGTCCAGGATGCTAGATCAGGGCAGCCCTGGGGGTGTGAAAAGGGAAGGGTGCCTTCTGCCCTAAGAGGCCTGGCTTGGCAGAGTCCTGCAGTGGGGGGCTTGTCTGGGCAGCCTGCTAGAATTCCCCCACACTCCTCTTCCCTTCCAGCTCCACTCAGCAATCTGAGAGATGGGGAGAGAATGGGAGGACAGTTAAGGTGCTAAGGCTGTCCTGAGCCACCACCTGGAAACAGGACATGACAAACAGAGCTGGACGTTCTGAAAGTTTACTTGTATACTCTTGTTCCTACGCGCAAACACACACTCCCTTGTACTCACACAAGCACACTCATGCACACATATACACACTCATCTGCACACCTCAGTCCAAACTCTTCTAGGCAGTCCACTCTTACAGTTGGGCTGTGAGCGCTGAGGTCAGACAGAGACATGGAATTTTCTTTTACAGCTTGCATCATGGTTTTTAAACAATGGATTCTCATTTTCAGAAGGCCTTAACTGAGATTTGAACTAAACAAAGGTGCCATAAATGCAGTGACTTCTCCCTGCAGCCCCACCCTCCTGCTCCCAGTCTCTCTCTCTGTTTTTGGTTTTTTTTTTTTGACACAGAGCCTCACTTTATTGCCCTTACTGGAGTGCCATGAAGTCATAGCTTACAGCAACCATAAATTCCTGGGTTTAAGCAATCCTCCTGCCTCAGTCTCCCCAGTAGTTGTGACTACAGGTGCCTGTCACGTCATCCAGCTAGTGCTCCCAGTCTCTACTTCTCCTCCCTAAGGACAACCGTTGCCACCAATGGCTGCATCCCCTTTCAGAGTTGGGTCTGCAGATGAGAGCCTCTATGGGGCCGCATGTGTGTACACTGTACGCAGCAGCCCCCTGGAGTGCTGGCACGCTGCTCTGAATTCTGCTTTTTTCTCCATTGATGTACCTTGGTATTACTCAATATTCATGCTCACAAAAAGCCTCTCCTTTATTTTTGTTGGAACAGGGTCTGTCTGTGTCGCCCAGACTGGAGTGCAGTGGTGTCAGCTTAGTCACAGCAACCTTGAACTCCTGAGCTCCAGAGATCCTCCTGCTTCAGCCTCCCAAGTAGCTGGGACTACAGGTCTGAGCTACCTGACTGGTTCCTCATCCTAACAACTCCATGGTATGACTTCACGACATCCCATCATGTAGCCGCACTGCCATTTATGTAGGGGTCCTATTGGCAGAGCACAGACCATGTCACCTAGGGTTCTTCAGCAAGTGTCCCTGCCCAACGGTGTGCACATCTGTCAGACCTGCATATGAATGAATGGCTTCTGTCCTCTCATCCTGATCTATCTGAGTCAGATGACCCTGACCTCACAGGGTAAGGATGGAGGTGGCAGTGCACGCTGAGTACCTACAGGAGCCTCCATCCGTGTCAGCTGTGAGGGGAGAAGCAGCTGGAATGAGGAAGGGGGAGGGAAGGGGAGGGAGGGGTGGAGGCTGGCAGCCCCCTCCTCAAGGCCACCAAGAAGAGATCACAGGAGCCTCAGCACAGGAAATCCCTTGCCTGTGTGGTTGGGCCCCACCAGTACAGATGCCACGAGGAGAAAATGCAGGGGACAGGGGGTCAGGAGGCGCAGCACTGGAGGAGCTGAATGAGGAGCAGGCCTGGCTTTCTTGCTGAGTCATCCCCACAGGAGCAGGGAAAGGGAGGGCAGGAGGAGGAGAGAGAGTGTACCTCGTGCTCTCTCCCACCTCTCTCTCTTTCCTCTCTCTCTCACACACACACACTCACACACATGCACTCACATGCTGTGTACACCTCCTAGTTTCAGGAGAGGAGACCCTCCCAGCAGAGAGAGGCTCATTCCTCTACAGATGGGAAGACTCTGGAGACAAAAGGAAGTCAGCCCCGTGACCTGCACAGCTGTGTCCCCTGCTCCTCCTCCCCCCACCACTCCCCACCTGCCCCCAGGGTGACCAACCATCCCAGATGGCCCAGGACTGAGGGGATCCCCAGGAGGGCACAGGTTCACATTGGTCACCTACTGCCTTTCCCTTCTGTCCTCATCCTCACCGTACAGCAGCCCCGTTCTGCTGTGAATCAGCCCTGCCTGGCCCCTCTGAGGGCAAAAGCTTTCTTGGCTCTGTGGTGGTGTTTTGATGTCACAGATTTTTGTGACAGGTCCCTGTGCTGCTGGGGATAGTGGTGTCTGAGGCCAGGCAGGGGCCTAGCTGTGGCAGGGACTGACTGCGTGGAAGTGTCTGTTTCCTTTCATGAAAAGCCACTTCTTGCCTTGGAACAAAATCTTGTCTTAGACCCACCTGTTGTCTGATGCTCTGTGCCCTTCCAGGCGTCGTTCTACTCTCATGGATCTGGTTTATGGAAAGGTCTGAACTTGACAGGACTCAAAGAAGAAACATTTCTGCCTTGTCTCTAATCATAGCCTTCAGCCATGTTTGGTCAAATCTCTTCTTCTGTCCCTGAATGATATTTCTGGCAGATTGCTGACTTTCTGGTCACCTTCAGTTATTAGAAATCCAGGTTAGTTTAGTCCGATGGATGTAAAAGTTAAATATCATGTGAAATTATAGGAAGACCCCCCTATCCTGCCATGTGCCATCAGCTCCAAGCAATGGGGAGGCAGGAGCTCTTCCCCCCATCAGCATTCTTCCATCCCAGGAATAGAGGCTGGTGTGTGCTGCATTGGGGAGAGCCCGAGGGCAGTGGCCAGAGGTCTTGTTCTCTTGGTCAGCACTGCCTGGTGATCAGTACTTTCTGCGGGCAGGCTTCTAAGTGGAGTGCATGGTTGAGTGTTGGGGGGGAGGGCTACTCTGGTTAGATTTTCCCAGCCCCCTCTCTGCTGCAGCCCTGGAGGCCCACCACTGAAATTCCTGCCTGGACCCTCCCCAGTGTTCCCTGAGCCCACAGGAAACTCATGCACCCTTGCCCAGCCACCTCTGCTGCCTCTGGCTCTGCCTCAGTCCATTCTTCTTCCCATTTCTGCCTCCCTTGGGCCACAAGACAGGTTGGCCATGGCATGCCACCCCTCCCTCACATGCTCCCTCTCTACTTCTGGGAGGGGGGATGGCAGAGCCAGAGCCCCCCTCATCTGGAAATGGGGTGGCCTCGTGGTCATGCAATCTGTACAGTTGGCCGGGGCCTCACACCCAGAAGTGCCTACACTTGCTGTATACTCTTCTGTCTAGAAATTGTTTCCAAATTTTTAAACTAAGAGCAACTCTTTTTCATTTTACACTGTGTCCCCTAAATGATATACCTGGCCCTGCCTGCAACTGACCGCTCTAACCGTTCTCGTCTGAGGATGGTGGGAGTGGAGAGCGCATTGGCAATGCCCCCAGAAGGTACTGCACTCCACAGCAGTTTTCACCTCTCTTTCCACTGGTGAAAACGGTGGACAACATGTTTTCCTAGTTTGGGTTCCAGTCACAACTTCCAGCCAATAGGGTCCGAACATTATATAAACACCACCGTCCTCTGACATCCAAACACTCCCTACCTAAACCGGAAATGAATAGACTCAGATCATGTGCTTTGTTTTTTACAATGAAATCGTGTTGTACACGTTGTTTTAGAACCTTTTTTTTTCACTAACAATATATTGTAAGCATATTTTCAGGTAGAAAATATTCACCTATAATCTAATTGTCAGCACCTGTTTCAGGTACATACTGCTACATAACAAACTACCTGAAAACCCAGTGGCTTAAGTCAATAATGATTTATTGTTTTTCACTGTTTTCTGGGTTAACCAGACAGTTCTGACCATCCATAAGAAACATAGCATCCAGAGAGAAAAAACTGGGTTCCAGTCTTGGCTAAGCCATTTCCGACTTGTGTGACCTTGGACAAGTTTTGAACCTCAGTTTCCTCTTCTGTAGAGTTATAGATAGTAATAGTAATCTCTCCCTTATCTGTAATATTTTCACTAAATGAGAACTATAATAACAGTATCTGGGCGGCAGCTATGGCTCAAAGGAGTAGGGCACCGGTCCCATATGCTGGAGGTGGCAGGTTCAAACCCAGCCCCGGCCAAAAAAAACCCCTAAAAAACAAACAAACAAAAAGATATAAAAAATAATACACCAAAACTGTGTGTTCTTGTCACCAGCCAATACAGTCAAACTGTCCTTGATGTGGGTCTCGTCAGCTTCTCCTACCGTCTCATAAGAGGTAACCACTCCCCTGAACCTAGGTGTTAATCATACACATGTACTTTTTGAAAATTTTTCAAATTCATAAGTCATTCTTATGTATTTGACAGAAAAGATGCGTGACTTTATAGAGATTTGAGTTCAGGGAAATTAGGCAAGAAAAAGAAAGAAGGGACAACCAAATTGGAAAGGAAGGAGTAAAACTGTATCTGTTTGCACACCACAGGCTCTTATATAGAGAAGCCCTTAAAAAATCTATAGATAAAGCAAAGACTACTAGAGCTAATAAAAAGTTCAATAAAATTTTAGGATGTAATATCAGTATACAAAAATAAGCTGCATGTCTCTATGCTAGCAATGAATAATATGAATACCCCAGAGACATGGCAAGAGCTCACACCGTCTTCTTCCTGAGTGCAGGGAAAGGCTTTCAGTCTTTCGTTATTCGGTATGATGTTACCTGTGGGATTTAATATATTCCTGTTATAGACCCAATTGTGTTCCCCCAAATTTTGTATGTTGAAGCCCTAACCCATAATGTAATTGTACTTGGAGATAGGGCCTATTAGGAGGCCATAAAGGTTAAATGGGGTCATAAGGAGGGGTCTTAATCTGATAGAACTGATGTCCTTATAAGAGGAGAGGTTTCTTTCTCTCCACAGGAGCACAAAGGCCAGGCCACATGAGGACACAATGAGAAGGTGGACTTCCGGCCTGGTGCAGTGGCTCACTGCAATCCTAGCACTCTGGGACAATGAGGCAGGTGGATTGCCTGAGCTCAGGAGTTTGAGACCAGCCTGAGCAAGAGCAAGACCCTGTCTCTAAAAATAGCCAGACGTTGTGGTGTGTGCCTCTGGTCCCAGCTACTAGGGAGGCTGAAGCAAGAGGATCACTTAAGCCCAAGAGTTGGAGGTTGCTTTGAGCTATGATGCCATGGCACTCTACCAAGGGTGACAAAGTGAGACTCTGTCTCAAAAAAAAAAAAGGGGGTGGGGGGGAAGGTGGTCTTCTACATGCCAGGAAGAAAGACCTCACCAGAAACAAACTCTGATACCTTGATTTTGAATGTCTGCCCTATGGGAGAGTAAGAAAATAAATATCTGTGGTTTAAGCCACTTAGCATGTGGTACTTTGTTATGCCTCAGCAAACTAATGTAATGCCCTTTATCAGACTGAGAAGTTCCCTTCTGTTCCTAGTTGGTTGAATTTTTTTTTTTTTTTTGAGACAGAGTCTCTCACTTTGTCACCCTGGGCAGAGTGCTGTGGCATCATAGCAACCTCGAACTCTTGGGCTTGACTAATTCTCTTGCCTCAGCCTCCTGAATAACTCAGATTACAAGCATGCACCACTATACCCGACTAGTTTTTCTATTTTCAGTAGAGATGGGGGTCTTGCCCTTGCTCAGGCTGGTCTTGAACTCCTGAGCTCAAGTAATCCACCCACCTTGGCCTCCCAGAGTGCTAGGATTACAGGCATGAGCCACCACGCCTGGCTGTTGAGTGTTTTTGAATCATGAAAGGGCCCTGGATATTTTCAAATGCTTTTTGTGCATCAATTGAGATGCTTATATGATTTTTTTTCTTCAGTCTTTTAACATGGTGTAGTACATTGATTAATTTTCAACTGGTGAACCGTGCTTGTAATTCTGAGATGAATCCTATTTGGCCGTGGTATATAATCCCTTACATGTGCTTCTGGATTTGGTTTGCTAGTATTTTGTTAAGGATTTGTTGTTTTCTTGTAATCTATCCTTCCACCTTAAGAAATTAGAAAAAGAAAATCAAACTAAATCCAAAGTAAGAAGAAAGATTACAGGGGAGGTAAATGACAGAGAGAGAAAGAGCAAACCCTTGTGATGTCTTTGGCTTTGGTATCAGAATAATATTGACCTCACAGAATGAGTCAAGAAGTATTTCATCCTGTCCTTTTTGGGGGAAGAGTCTGAGAAAAAAAGAGTGTTAATCTCTTAAACTCTTGCTACAATTCACTAGTGAAGCCATCTGGTCCTGTGTTTTTCTTTGAAGTTGTTTGGTTACTAATTCAATTTCTTGTTACTGACCTATTTATCTTTCAATCATTTCTGGTAGAATTTGTGTCTAGGAATTTGTTCATTTCATCTAGGTTATCTAATTTGTTGGCATACACTTGTTCATAGTATCCTCTTTTAATCCTTTAAAAAATGTCTATGAGTCAGTAGTAATGTCCCCACCTTCATTCCTGATTTTAGTAATTTGAGTCTTCTTTTTCACTTGTTCAGCCCAGATAAAGATTTGTCACTTTTGTTGATGTTTTCAAAGTATCTACTTTTGAGTTCGCTCATTCTCTCTATGTCACTTACCTCCCCTGTAATCCTTCTTCTTACTCTAGATTTAGTTTGATTTTCTTTTTCTAATTTCTTAAGGTGGAAGGATAGATTATTAATTCGTTGTCTTTGTTCTTTTTTTATTATTAAATCATAGCTGTGTACATTAATGCGATCATGGGGCACCATACACTGGTTTTATAGACCATTTGACATATTTTCATCACACTGGTTAACATAGCCTTCCTGGCATTTTCTTAGTTATTGTGTTAAGA